>PVKA01042706.1:0-17237 GCA_004027165.1 Ctenomys sociabilis | reverse complement strand
GAAAAGATCTTTGACTTCCTTGGTTAAGTGAATCCCAAGGTATTTCATTTTCCGCGGTGCTATTGTGAAAGGTATTGTTTCTATAGTTTCCCTTTCAGTCTGTTTATTATCTGTATAGAGGAATGCTATTGACTTCTGTGTATTGATTTTGTATCCTGCTATGCTACTGAATTTCCCTATCAGTTCTAGTAGTTTCTTGAACTTTATCAAAAGCTTGCTCTGAAACTATTGAGATGATTATGTGATTTTTGTGTTTGGCTCAGTTCGTATCGATTATTACATGTATTGATTTGCGGATGTTAAATCATCCTTACACTCCTGGGCTGAAGCCCAGTTGGTTGTGGTGTATAATCTTGATGAGTTCTTACATTCAGTTCACTAGTATCTTATTGAGGAACTTTGAATCTATGCTCATGAGGGAGAGTGGCCTATTGTTCTCGTACTTGATTGAATTTTTCTCTTGTTTGGGTATCAGGGTAACACTTGTCTCCAGGAATTAGTTAGGTAGTATTTCTGCTTAGTGAGACCCTGTCTCAAAAAGACAAAAAAAAATTACTGTACTCTGAAAATAGGAAATTGAATAGGTTATCATAAAATAGAAATATATCCATTGCTCATGGATAAGAAGAATCAACATTGTCAAAAAGTTCATACTCCCAACATTGTTATATAGACAATGCAATCTTGATCAAAATACCATGATCCTACCTCACAGAATTGAAGAAAACATTCCAAAAATTTGTCTCATAATAGAAGAGACTTAGAATAACAAAGGCAATCTTGGACAACAAAGGCAAGACAGGATACTCACAATCTCTGACTTGAAATTGTATGACAAAGCTACTGGAATTAAATCATAATGGTACTGGCATAACTAAAAACAGACTTGAGCATCAGGAAATATATTAGAAGATGCAGACCCCATTACAAACACACTCAGCCACCTTACCTTTGACAAAAGTGTGAAACATATGCACTGGGAAAAGATGATCTCATTAATAATTGTACTGGAAAAACTAACTCTCTACATATTGAAGACTAAAACTAGACCCATGTCTATCAACATGAACTAAACTAAAGTCAGTATGGATGAAAGATCTAAATACTAAAACAGAAGCAATTAATCTACTGGAAGAGAAAGTAGGTATAAGTCTTTAAGATGTAAGTGTAGGCACAGAATTCATAAACCAAATCAAAATGCACTGGAAAAACTTCAAATTATCAGCAATTGGTACTTCATCTTATTGAAAAGGTGTGGCACATGTAAAGAAATCACCAACAGAGTGAAAGCCTACAGATTGGAAAAAAAATTAGTTGACTATTCCTAAGACAAAGGACATCTATCTAGAAAATATATAAAGAATTGAGGGTTGGCTAAGTAGCTCAATAGTGGAATAAATAATAGTGGATTAAACTGCCTGCTTAGGCAGATGCAGAAGTGGGGAGTTCAATTCCTGGCCTGCCATGCCGGACCTGCCCCTGGGGTGCACTGAGATAGCAATTGAGAATGGGCGTGGTGGCACATACTTGTAATCCCGGTGATTGGGAGGCTGTAAACAGGAGGATCACTATGAGTCCAGTCTATCCAATGAGACCCTGTAAACCCTGTACACCCTATTCTAAATACAAAAAAAATTGAGAAAAGGAGATCCCACCAAATTCAACAACTCAATTAAAATATGGACATCTGAGATAAATACACACTTCTCAGAAGAAGAATAATATATATATATATATAATTATATATATATAATTATATATATAATTTTATATATATATATATTTATATATATATATATACTGAAAATGCCTGTCATCAAGAAATCAATCCATAAAAATGCTAAAAAGTTGTGGCCGGGGGAAAGGATCTTATCTTCACTATTGATGGGAGTAGACTCAACCACTGTGAAAGTGGATGTGGAGATTTCTCAAAAGCTAGGATTAGAGGTCTCATATGACCCAGGTATTCCGCTTCTGTGTATATTCTCAGAATAATTGCAAACACCATATCAAAACTTTATGTGTTCAACCATGTTTATAGCAATACAATTCGTAAAAGCTAAATCTTGGAAGCAACCAAGTGCCTATCAACTGGGAAATTGATAAAAAAGATGTGCTATTTTTATACAATGTAGTACTGCTCAGCCATAAAGAAGGATAAACTTGAGCCTTAAAAACAAATGGACAGAACTTGAGACCATACTCAAAAGTGAAATAAATCAGACTCCTGTGTATTAAATAACATATTGTTTCCCTTATATGAGAAACTGAAAGAGTAAATAAGGCATAAAATGTGCAATAGATTTTGTGAAATAGGAAGAAATTGTTCAAAAGAAAATAAATAGGATGGGGAAAAGGATAGGAAGCAAGGAAAAAGAGAGAAAAAATCTGAGTTAGTCATATTTTAGTGTTTCTTAGTTCATAGAAAAGAAAGGTTTGTGCTAATATCAACTGGAAAACTTTTTATAACTATATCTTATAATTGACAACTACTTTTTTTTTTCAGAACCAGGGATTGAACTCAGGCACCTGAGCTTGCCAGGGAAGCACTTATTCTAATGAGCCATCTCCCTCGCCCCAACTACTTTAAAAAATAATAATATTCAAGGCATTAATTACTGTTATTCTCCTATCAACTTCTTATGAAATTGATTTTTTTCCATAAAATTAAAAACAAGCTCAAAACCTTGAAATATTTTACCACCCCAAATAAAAGACCCAATCAAAAAAGGGTCACTAAAATAAAATCTTTGCAAGTTTTTTTTTTGTTTTTTTTTTTTTTTAATGTGAAATCGGGGATTGAACTCAGACCCTTGCGCTTCCCAGGGAAGCGCTTATTCTACTGAGTCATCTCCCCAGCCCCATTCACAAGTTTTTAACTACTCTGAAAACATGAAACTCACACATCAGTAACAGACAAAAATTAAGGTATTTTCATATCTTTTTATTTATTTATTACATTTCAAAGAGTGTACAAATCAGAATTAACACAGAAAAAATTACTAGTGGTACAGATTTTCACTTAAAAAAGTAATATGAATTTCAGAGTATTAGTTGTAATACATAGTGTTGCCTTCCAACCAGTTTTTCATATTATCAGATATATGCATATAAAATTACAACAAGAAAGAAAAGAAGAATTGCATAAGAAGAGAAAAAGTACAATTTTAAAAAGGAGATGAAACAACTTAAAGCATTAACTGTTTCTTACCATAGACCAGCAGAAATGCACAGTATATATACATAGATAAATCTCTTTCCTCAAATTCCTTTCCTGTCCTTTTCAATTCAGTAACTCTTTCCTTTTGAATAAGTTCATTCATTTCTAGAAATATGACTACCTTCAAGAGAAAGTATCAGTAAGTATTAAAAGTTATTTTTGAAAAATTTATTTCATTACAATGCTATTTTGAAATGCACATTCAACGTTCTTTTATTTTTGAATCAGTTTCATTGAACATAATTTAGAAATGACAAATAAGCTAATTTAATACAACAGTGGTTATGCTATACAAATGTCCACAATTAACATGATCATTCAAAAACAGTTATTTCCATTATCCCCAGTAATTGCTTCTATCTATAAAGTCACAATTAACATTTTGTTTCAAGTCTCAGCAACAGACCATTACTGGTGATAATTTGTCACCAAGTTTCAGTTTCCTTTGATTTTAAGACAGAATATAGTCATTTTTCTTGAATTTTTGTCCATTATACTGTCTTGAAATTTATAGCTGTTGTCATGTGTACCAGTAGTTCTTTCCTTTTTGCTTATCCATTCAACTTTGAAAAACATGGGTTGTTTTTGACTTGAGACTGTTATGAATACATCTGCAATGAATAGGTCTTTGGACATATAGTTTAATTGTTTAACTAAATTGTTTGTATCACAATTTGGTATTTAATTTAATCAGAAAGTGCCAAATACTTCTGCATTTCCACTAATACATAAGAAAATTCATTTATTCTCTTCCTAAGAAGTACTTGGTTTGGTGAAGCTTTTTATTTTAGTAATTCTTAGGTGTGTATATTATTGTCACTGTGGTTCTTATATTTTCCCTAGTGACCACTGATGCTGAGCATTTTTATATACAAATAGCTATGTCTTTTCTTTTGTTTGTATTTTTTTTCAGAACCAGAGATCAAACTGAGGACCTTGTGCTTGCCAAGCAGGCACTTATGCTGCTGATCTGTCTCCACAGGCCTTTTAGAAACTCTTTACTCTTTATCCCAGTCATTTTGATTGTTGTTATAGATTCTCGAAATAAAACTTTCAATTTCATGGAGTACAGTGTTTTTTCTTTTTAATTTCATAGCATATGCACTCTTAAGTTTTAGATTTAAATTTAATGCATATGATTCATGTCAAAATAAGTATGAAGTCAAACTGAATATCAGGTAGTACAGATTTCCAAATATATTTTTAGAAATGGCCTGCTAATATCTAAATTAAATTCTACTAGAACTTCACATTGCTTTACATCTACAGATCAGTGTTATACCTAATAATATTGTGTTTTCTGGAGCATGACCAAGTATTAGATATGGATTATTCTTAAATTTATCAGTGAAAATATATAGAGAGAGATCTTGTTTTGGGTCGAGGTTTTTAAACTAGAAATTAATATTTATAATAGGCATAAGAGTGTTTTTATTTCTTCTTCAATGACTTCTGATAGTTCAAAGAATTTGTGCATTTCATCTGTATTAACCAATTTACTGATAAAACTCATTCATAAATACTGCTTTGTCATACTTTTGATGTCTGTGGGATAGATAGGGAGATCTCTTCATTCATTCTTTATTTCTTTAAAAAATTTTTGTCTCTCCTCATGACTACAAATCATACTGTTCCATTGATCTGTTATTTTCTGATCATCTTTCTCTTAATTTGGCCTCTGGAGTATCTAATACACTGCTAGTCATATGTTATGTATTTTTAGTATCTTTGGCATTTTGTCAATAGAAGTTCCATTTGGTTCTCTTATTGTATCCTTTATTTTTCTGCTCATTGTGTCCATGCTTTCTTTCATACCTCTGAGAAGACTGAGGTTTATCATCAAGTTATGCACTAATCTCTTTTCACTGTCAATTTCTATTGCCTTTTGTTCTAGTTTTGATCTGTATGTTCCTGTTGTTTTACGTGCCTTGTTAATTTTTTCATGACATACTAGTCATTACATATTTCATGTTGTTTATTGTTGAATTTGTTATTTCCCTTGAAATACTTTGGAGTTTTGTCCTAATGTTTACTTGCAATTCAATTCAATTTTTAAGGCTGATTTTTAATTCTTGTTACAAAAGTTCTAGTACTGCCTTTATTCTGAAACTATCCTTATGTATATGACATGGCCCTTGTGAAGAACCTTATTGTGTCTCACATATTTACAAGTTCTTTCCAATTTGACTAATGGGGAAAAAAAACTCTGTTCAGCCTCCAATGTACCTCAAGAATTACTAAGTGTACTCCAGTGTTATTTCCTCTTGCCTTTCCAATTTCACCCAACAGATGTGCAGATTGGTATATTTCCTGCAGACCTCTGAAGGTTTCCCATTTTGCAACTCCTGCTTCGCTGATATTCTACCTAAAAATTCCATCCATCTTATATCACACAAATTCTGCTTGCTGTGTACTTAACTCTCCAAGGCTAAAGGACCACAGATTGCGTTTTCCTATCTATGTTGGTACTGACTGCCATTAGTAAATAGGCAGTAACAACCATATGGTTCATCTTGCTCATTTTTTCCTTTTCAGGGAGCATAGTTTTCTGCTACCTGATGAACAGATTCTTCAAATTTTTTTTCACATATTATACCTGTTTGTTTAGTTGCCCTTAGCAAGATGGAAAATTCTGTAACAATTAGGAGTTAATGGCTGGAGATAGAAGTTTTGGCATCCGAAAAATACTACTCTAAGTTGGTTTTGTATATATTTTCATTACATAAAATTGCTAACTTGGGGATATATTTTCTGTATATTTTTTTGGCAAAACAGGATTGAATTCAGGCCTTTTCACTTGCCAGGGAAGCATTTATTTTACTGAGCCATCTCCCTGGGCCCTACTTTTTTCTGTATTTTATATAGCAATAATTAACATAATTTTAAATAAATTCATGGTCATAGAGAAAAAAGGAAAATAGGTCAAATTTTGATGTAACTACTTGTATATATATAGAAATAGCATTGTATAAGAGAATTTTTCCCATTTCCATAACTCAATATTATAAGAATTTGCACACAATATATATATATATATATATATATATATATATATATATATATATATAACTATTATTATAAATGACATAGAGTTATTCATGTGTGAGAACAATAATTCTCTGAAATATATGAATATTGTATGTCATGTAAATTTTCTGTTCTTAAAGTATTAGCATAAAATGGTGCTTAATTGAAGTATCAAAATCAGACAGATGACTGTAATTATAACTCCACTTACTAGTAATATAGGTCTAGACATTTCTTTGGATTTATTTCCTAATCTCAAAATTAAAAAATATTATCCATATTACACAATTTATGTGTAAATAAAATGAGGTAATAGAAGTGAAGTACTTACCATAGAACTTAATTTTAATATTTATGTTTCCTCAGGTTGACCTATTTTTCCTGTGTTCATATACATCACTTTGATATGTTTTAGTAGTGCATTTAATCTTTATAGCAATTTGAAATCAGCTCAAATGACCATCAGTTCTTAAATTGACATCTTTTCAAGCTAATTCATTTTTTAAAAATGTATTTAGGACAGGGTCTACAGGGTCTCACTATATACATTGGATTTGTAGTCATCCTTCTGTTTGCCACCATCCAAGTGCTGGAATTACAGGCACGAACTACCATGCCCAGTGTCAATCACTGTCTCAGCATGCCAGCACAACATGCAGGGGATCCAATCCTAGGAGCTGCGCTCTGCCTAAACAGTCATTTTAGTCAACTGAGCTATCAGACCAGCCCTCTTCTTTTTTTTAATTTTAATAAGAATAGTAATAGTATTTTTCTAGTAAATGAGATGCTGTTTATTGATTTAAGATATATTTCATAACTTATTTGCATTCAGTCACATAAATTTTTCAAAGAAGTTTTTTATATAAGTTAAATATATATTTTTTGATTGAATAAGATAAATCTTATAAAAATATTTAACACAGACAATGAAAATTCCCTTGTAACACTATTCTTAAAGATATCTACCTTAATGTATATTGTATACATTTTATGAAAATTGGTTTTGTTAATTTTATTATTTAAAAATAATTTTTTGAAACAGGGTCTCATTATGTAGCTCAGGTTGGCCTGGACTCAGTATATAGCCCAAGCTTCCCTTGAATTCACAATGATCCTCCTCCCTCAGCTCCCCAAGTGCTGAGATTACAGATGTGTGCCACCAAACCTGGATGAAAATTGATTTTTAAATTAACACTCTTTTGGGAACTTAAGCCAAAGATTTCATTTAGATCTAATTATTTCTGAGAACATACTATTGTATTTTATGGCGTAACATGTTACTTAGTTTTCAGTTGATAGTCATGTTTCCAATATTAGCAAAAAACAACACTGTAATGAATATTCTTATATATTTATTTTTATTACCTATTGTTATGGTTTTTTCTCTAGTTGTCCCCCCAAAGCCTCATGTAGACATGGGGTGGGGACTTCTAGAGTTTGTGATTAACTAATGATCCACTGGGATTATGTATGATCCAAAACTGGGATTATAGATTTTAGTACTGCTGGGATTATGGGTTTGAGTACTTCCTGCAGCCTGGGGCAGAGAACCTAAGTGTAATATAACAGACAAAAAGACAGACTTTCTTTAGCTATTACTCTTTGTTGCATTGTTCTTGTTCTGCTGCCATGAACTGATGCTCTCTGCCATATGCCATTCTGCCTAGGAACCAGCCAAGTATAAACTGAAACCCACAGTAACTGTGAGCTAAATAAACCTTTCCTTCCTTCATTTTGTGTTGGATATTTGTCCCAGAAAAAAGAGAAGAGTAACTAAGATACCTGTATAGAATGTGAATTTGTTGAGACAAAGTGAATATCAATATATTTTAAAATTACAATAATTTGAATTTTGTATTTCTTAAAAATATGACCTCTCACATTTTCCAGTTTCAGAAAATGCAGCATAATTGAGGTTCTTTATCTATTGACTCAAACTCACTGTTTCTGAAGGTTAATGGATAATATTTTTTAAATAAAAAGCGCTTGATCAGCTTTGTGCTAAAATTCTGATATTCTGGGTTGCAAATGGAGGTAATATTTGTTTAGCCATGATGTTTTTGGCAAAGAAAAATATTTGTAAAATTTCAGTATTTTCCTCTGTACATAAAGAAGGATCTTTGCTTTTTATTTTATTTATTGTTTTGATAATTTTATTGAGAAGCAAATAGCAATGAGACAGTTTCAAAACCGATTAGTAGGGCAGTTTCAATTAATACACTGGAAATTGTTGTCATAATGGTTATTTATAGTGCAAGATGCAGACATGATATCCTGTCCACAAACACTATTAGAACAAATCTTTCTATTCAATGAATTAAGAGAAAGTAGCTGCATATCTATCCTATTTTGAATATACAGATACAAAATGGTCATTTATTTGTATACCTTTTTTCTATTTCGTTTTATCAGAGAATAGTATTCCATTGTCATTTAGTTATTGTATGTAAATGAATTCAGCAAAATAATTCTAATATAGGCCAGTACTCCATAATAGTAGTGGGTTTTCCGCAGGACTGGAAAGGTCAGAAGTTGTTGACTTGAGCCTTTTACAGCTCAGCATATCAATATGGTATAAAAAAGGGTAATGAAACAAGAAACAAGAAAAAATGTCACAGGACTGTCCTGCTATAATGCTGTATGTGGTTATAATTCTAAATTGCTGTGTAAAAATATGTAATTGTTTATTCCTATTTTTAAAGTACTTTTTATTTTTTAAATTTTTTTCTTCATATTCTGCAGGGACTTAAAGTTTAACACATAAATACTTGATGGAAAATACCTGTTCCATATTATGCCTAAGATGTTTGATATTCAGACATATAGTGAGGTTAAGCTCAACAGTCTACGTTGTAGGATAGTAATAATAATAAGCTTCTCTTCTGGAGGGTTAACAACCTGAGTTTGCAAACCAAAAACTAGAGAAAAAGAAGGGCTGCAAGGACAGCCAACATTTTGGCCCCAGCCTTTCAAGGTCACTGAAGACTGAGGGCATAGGAGAACCTATACTGTAACATCATGTAATTCAGTTGTGTCCCAAATTTTCTGATCAAGGAGATTGTGGGGCCACAGAGGAAATTGACTGATGATGTGGAGTGTGCCTAAGTGGGGTCACCTAGAGATAAAACATTGTCTCAGGCTTTCAGAGAGAGGAAATTGGTCAAGCAATGGCCCTGACCCATCTACATGGCTGACACTGACAAAGGATCTACAGACTGTGGTATAGGGTTCCAGGATAAATCCTGAAGTGATTTCACTGTCCTTATCAGATACAAAAGTTATATTTCTTGTTATATAGGTCTTGCTTTCTTTTGGTCGTAACCATCTAACAGAAAAATACAAAAACAAGGTACGAACTGTGGATATGAGCACGGGTATCTCATACTCATAAGCTACAGCACAGAGGATAGAGACCAAGATTTAATGAGCTCCTATTGAAAGGAATGTGATAAAACTTCCTAATGCTTGTAGGAATGTGAAAGGCACCAAAGAGAAGGAGACTAATTTAAACACAGTGTTTATATCATTCAAATAGTGCTATTGTCCCAATCCTAGAAATTCTAGACCCAGGCTTAATTGGAAGGGCTAATATAAAATTAATAATTTTAAGACAACAAAGTGACCACTGAAAATATAGGGTTCTTTATATCTTTCATCCTTAGAAATCTGGAAAAACAAAGCTTAACAACTTCCCAAATACACTTGAGGTGGATGTATTAGGCCAGAAATCACGATATTATATATTTGATAAAATAGAAAGACTGAGGGGACACCTTTTCCAATGTTCCTGCAATTGTCCCTGGACATAAAAGAGTTCCAAATGCTTCTAAAAACTTGTTGAAAGAATAGAACAAATTTTAAGGTCCTCAAGATCAAGGCACTAAAATGCATATACTAAAGATACTGATAGGTCTCAAAGGATAAGCTATGCAACAAGGACCAAGATATGAAGTCTAGTCAGAAAAAAAGAATAAACAATTAGCTAACTGTTCTAGAAACCCCTGTTCATTTCTGTACAAAGGGAATAAACTGGACGTTATATTAATTGTTTTTTTTATTTCCTTTTTTTATTTTTTTTATTTTATTGAACTACAAATGTCAGTCAGACAGTTTCAAGACACTTTAACCATACAGATTCGATAAATTAATACATTGCAAACAGTTTTAATAATGTTTTGGTATTGTACAAGGTAAATACATGATATTATATTTACAGATATTATTTTAGGAGATATCTCTTATCAGTGAATTAAGAGTGTAGCTACTTGCTTATCTTATTTACTATACCTGAATTATATCAAAAATTCAATAATTATTTTCCTAGTGGATGACCATAGTACTAGAAGCCAACATAATATCCTGTCCAACCACCATTAGTGCAGATCGTACCGCTCATAGAATTATGTAGAAGCATAGCATTATCTATCCCAACTGTACTGTCTATACACACACATCATGAATTTTTCTTTCTATACCCCTTCATTTGTCTACACCTGTCAAAGGTGGGCACTCTATTGTCATTCATCTAACTTAGGTGCGCTTGAACTTCACACCACAATCCAACACAGTTAGCATTCTACAACAATAGTGAGTTTTTCAAAGAAATTGTCGACCCGAGTCATTTATAGCTCAGCTTAATATTATGGCCCCATGATGTATACTTCATTTTTATACTTTTTTGCTGGATGGTTAAGACCTAGATAAATCAAGACTTATATACCAACGTTATATTTCCTATGTGGTCAGTGAAGTCCTCTCATGGTTTATCTAGTAGTCCTGGACATTATTCTGTAGTTCCTTTGTCTGTGTCATCCATGTGGATGAGTCACAGCCAATGCTTGACCAGTTTGCTCTCTGTGAGAGCTTGAGAGAAAGTTTTCTCTTCATGAGACTCTCCCTAGGCACACTATAGAACTTCGATCTCTTTTGTCTGTGGCTCCATAGTCTCCTTGTTCAGAAAATTTGGAGCTCAATTGAGTTTCATGATGTTGCACAACAGGTACTCCTATGTCCTGAGTCTTCGCTGACCTTGAAAGGCTAGGGTCAAAATGTTGGCTGCCCTTGTGGTTCTTCTATTTCTCCAACTCTGACTTGGGATCTGAGGTTGCTAACGATCCAGAAGAAAAGCTGATTAGTATCCTGCAGCATATGCCATTCACTTTGCCTTATCTGACTCAATTGAATTTATTTGTTGTATGTTTCCTTTTGTAATTCTGCTTTTCGCTTGTGATACTACGGAGACTATATGATATTTACACATGTGTGTCTGGTTTATTTCGCTTATGAGTATATGTTCAAGTGGCATCCACTTCAGTATAAATGCTTCAAACTTATCATTCTTAACAGCTGACTAATACTCCATTATATAGAAAAACCACAACTATTTCAACTATTCCTCATGTGATGGACATCTTGGTTGTTTCCAAGATTTTGCTATCACACGATGCGCTGGAATAAACATAGATACACATATATCTCTATGATACAATGTATCCAGATCATTTGGGAAAATTCCCAGTAAGGGGATAACCGGCTTGAGTGGGATTTCTAGTCCTACTCTTTTGAGGAGTCTCCAAACTGACCTCCACAATGGTTGTTCCAGTCTACATTCCAACCAGCAATAGAGAAGTGTTCCCTTTTACACACAACCACTCCAACATGTGTTATTGGTTGATTTCCTTACGATAGCCATTCTTTCTGGAGTGAGATGGTATCTCAGTGTTGTTTTTATTTGCATTTCATGAATGGCTAGCAATGTGGAGCATTTTTTCATATATTTATTTGCTTCTTTAATTTCGTCCTCTGAGAAGTGTGTATTCATGGCAAATGCCCATTTCTGAATTGGGCCATTAAATTTGAGGGCCCTGTTATATCTTAATTCTTTATATATTCTAGACAGTAGTCCTCTGTGTGATTGCTTATTAGTTAGGATTTTTTCAAAGTTTGTGGGTTGTCTTTTCACTCTGTTGACAATTTCTTTTGACATGCAGAAGCTCCTTAAGAAGAGTTGATCCCAATTGTTGATTCATTCAAGTGCGTCCCATGCGATTATATGTTTGTTCATGAACTGTTTACCTACCCCGATGTCTTCAAGATTTCCTCCTAATTTCTCATCAGGAGATTGAGTGTTTCTGTTTTAATGTTTAGATCTTTAATCCACTTTGACTTTAACTTAGTGCATGGTGATAGAGCTGGGTCAAGTTTTAGTTTTCGGCATGTAGAAAGCCATGTTTTCCAGCACCATTTGTTAAAGAGGCTATCTTTCTTCCAGTGAGGTTGTGTAGCCCCTTTGTAGAAGACAAGATGGCTGAGTGTTTTCGTAGATGCCTCAGGTCTTCCAATCTGCTCCACTGATCCTCAGGTCTACTTTGTTGCCAATACCATGTTGATTTTATCACAGTGGCTTTGTAGTACAATTTCAAATCAGGAATTGTGATGCCTCCTGCCTTGTCTTGATTGGCCAAGATTGCCTTTGCTATTCTAGGTCGTTTGTGGTTCCAAATAAATTTTAGGATTGATTTCTCTATATCTGGGAGGTATGTTGGTGGCAGTTTGACAGGGATTGCATTAAATCTGTACAGAAATTTTGGTAGTAGGGACATCTTCACGATGTTGGTTCTTCCTATCCAGGAGCATGGAATATCTTTCCATTTTCTGAAATCCTCAATAATCTCTTTTCTTAGGGTGTTGTAATTTTCCATGAAAAGATCTTTGACTTCCTTGGTTAAGTAAATCCCAAGGTATTTCATTTTCCGCGGTGCTATTGTGAAAGGTATTGTTCCTACTGTTTCCCTTTCAGTGTGGTTGTTATCTGTGTAGAGGAATGCTATTGACTTTTGCGTATTGATTTTGTATCCTGCTATGCTACTGAGTTTCCCTCTCAGTTCTAGTAGTTTTTTGATGGAATTTTTGGGGTCTTCCAAGTAAAGTATCATGTCTTCTGCAAATAGTGATAATTTAACTTCTTCTTTACCTATTCTTATTCCCTTTATTTCTCCCTCTTTTCTAATGGCTGTTGCTAAGGATTCCAAGACTATATTGAATAGGAGGGGTGGTAGAGGACATCCTTGTCTTGTACCTGATTTAAGAGTAAAAGATTTCAGTTTTTCCCCATTTAGGATTATAAGAGCTTTTGGGTTGTCATAGATGGCTTTTATCAAGATAAGATAGAGTCCATCTATTCCAATTTTCTGTATGCCCTTGAACATAAATGAGTGTTGGACTTTGTCAAAGGCTTTCTCTGCATCAATTGAGATGATCATGTGGTTTTTAGATTTCAGTCTATTAATATAGTGTATTACATTTACAGATTTTTGAATATTGAACCATCCTTGCATCCCTGGGATGAATCGTACCTGGTCATGGTGTATGATCTTCTTGATGATTAGCTGTATTCTCTTTGCCAGGATTTTGTTGAGTATTTTTGCATCTATGTTCATGAGGGTGATTGGCCTGTAGTTCTCCTTTTTGGTTGCGTCTTTACCTGGTTCTGGAATGAGTATTATACTTGCCCCCAGAAATGATTTTGGGAGGACTTTTTCCTTTCCAACTCCGTGGAAGAGTTTGTAGAGTGTGGGGATTATATCTTCTATAAATTTCTTGTAGAATTCAGCTGTGAATCCATCAGGACCTGGACTTTTGTTGTCAGTAGGCTTTTTATTATGTTTCGTATTTTATTGGCTGTTATTGGCTTATTGAGAGTTGTTATATCCTCTTGATTCAGTTTTGGTAATTTGTACCTTTCAAGGAATCTGTCCATTTCTTCTGTGTCTTCTATTCTGTGAGCGTAAAGATTCTCGAAGTAACTATTAATAATCTTCTGAATTTCCACTGAGTCTGTGGTGATTTCACCCTTTTCATTCCTTATCGCTTGTACTTGAATTTTCTTTTGCCTCCATTTGATAAGGATGGCAAGAGGCTTATCAACTTTATTTAGTTTTTCAAAGAACCAACTTTTTGATTTGTGGATTCTTTGAACTGTTTTTTTTTCATCTCAATTGAGTTAATTTCTGCTCTAATCTTTATGATTTCTTCCCATCTTTGTGCTCTGGGTTTTGTTTGCTCTTCTTTTTCTAATTGTCCAAGGTGCAACATTAAGGGGCTAATCTGTTCCCTTTCTGTTTTCCTAATGTGTGAGTTCATAGCTATTATTTTCCCTCTAGGAACTGCTTTCATTGCATCCCATAAATTCCTGTAAGTTGCACTTGAATTTTCATTGAATTGTAGATATTGTTGAATTTCTTGTTGAATTTCTTCTGAAACCCATTGATTACTGAGCAGGTTGTTGTTTAGTTTCCATGAATTTAGGGGATTTTCTGGTTTCTTTTGTCATTTATTTTCAATTTCATTGCATTGTGGTCAGATAGTATGCATGGGATAATTTGTATTTTCTTGCATATACTTAGGCATGACCTCTGGACTAGTATGTGTTCTATTTTGGAAAATGATCCGTGTGCAGCTGAACAAAATGTGTATTGAGCTGTGGTTGGGAGGAACACTCTGTATATGTCCACCAGGTCCATTCGTTCCAAGCTCTGGTTCACTTCTGCTACTTCCTTGCTAACTTTTTGTCTGGTTCACTTATCTTTTTGAGATAAGTGTGTGTTAAGATCTCCTGTTAAGATTGTGTACTTGACATTAAGTTTTTCATTTCCCTTAAGATTTGTCTTACATAGTTGGTTGCTTCTGTGTTTGGTGCATAGATATTTATGAGTGTTCCTTCTTGCTCTTGAATTTTTCCCCTTACCAATATATAGTGGCCTTCTTTGTGTCGTTTAATCATTCTTGGTTTGAAGTTGAGCCTGTCTGAGAACAGTATTGCTAATCCTGCTTTTTTCTGAGGTGCTGGGGCATGTAGTATTGTTTTTCCATCCTTTGACTTCGAGCCTATGAATGTCCTTTTGTGTTAAGTGTGTTTCTTGTATACAGCATATTGTTAGATTTTGTTTCCTAATCCACTGTGCCAGTCTATTTCTCTTAATTGGAGAATTGAGTCCATTTACATTGATGGCTATGACTGATATGTGCTGACTTATGTTTGTCATGACATTTACTTGGAATTGTTTACTCCTTTGTAACCTGTGTTTAATTGACTGTCCTGTTTTGTGGGTTCCTTCCATTCTCTTTCATGAAGTTCTGGTCATTGTGGTCTGTAGAACATCTTTCAGCAGCCTGTCAATGGATGGCTCTGTCATCATGAAATTCATTAGTTGTTCTTTGTAGTGGAAGTATTTCACTTCTCCATCAAAGTTGAAAGTGAGTTTTGCACGGTATAGTAGTCTGGGCTGGAATTTGTTTTCATGTAGGACTTGAAGAACTCTGCTCCATGCTCCTCTTGCCTTCATTGTTTGTGTACAGAAGTTGGCTGTAATTCTTATGGGTTTTCCTTTGAATGTAAGCTCCTTCTTCTCTCTAGCAGCTTTCAGTATATATTTTTGTGTTGGATTTCTGAGATCTTAACTATTATATGTCTTGGTGTGTTTCTACTTGGGTTGAGGTTATTTGGTGTTCTGTATGCTTCGGTGACCTGAATGTTGGATTGTTTCCTCATATTTGGGAGGTTTTCTGCTATTATTTCTCCCCAAATTCTTTTTATGTCATTTGTATTGACTCCTTCATTCTCGTTGATACCAATTTTTCTCACATAGTTCATCCTGGGGTCATCTTGCAGGTGATCTATTATATTTTCCTGCATTCTTGTTGTTTTTAAGAGATCCTTTCTCACCTTTTCACTAGCTGCTCCTGCATCTGCAAGATCTGAAACTCTGTCTTCGCTTTCACTCAGATGGTTTTGTAGATTCGTGATTGCTATTTTTCATTCTTCTATATCTCTTTGACTGTGTTTCATGTGTTCTGTTTCTTTTCTGTATTGCTCATTCAAGGAATTCATCATATTTCTAATCTCCTCAATTTTTTTATCCATGTCTTCTTTCGAGGTAGTTATTGCTTCTTTTTGTGCTGTGTTTCTTCCAAGTTGGATTTCCTCTGTATTTTCCTGGACTTGTTTCTGTACTTCAGATGCTATGATTTCAAAAAGTTCTTTTTTGATTTCAGAACTTATTTCTGCTTTGAGTTCCTCATGATCTTTCTGTTGTTTCTTTGCTTCAGATGCTGTTAATTTATGTATATCAGCTGCAATAGTGCTCTCTGCGCTTGTTCTGGGTGAGCATAGATTTTTCTACCTAATGTTTCTGGCATTCATTCTTTAATTCAGATACTATGTATTCAAATATTTCTTTTCTAATTTGGGGAATTAGTTCTTGTTTTATTTCCTCTATAGCTTTCAGCTGTTGTTCCTTTATTGCTGTATCTGTTAGTTCATTCGTTGTAGCTGAGCTTGTGTCCTCTGCCCTTCCTGATGGACTTGAGGTCTGGGATTGCATTTTTCCCCTTCTCTTTGTCATTTTGTATATCACTGACCTTTGACCTTTGTTGTAGTGCTTTGGTGCAGTTATAAGCTTAGCTTGTTATGAGATTCGGGTGCCAGTCTATTAAGTTTGAGATTTTCCAGATGTGCCTATCCTGGGTCTAGCTGTTGTGTTCAGTTCCTTTTTTGCTGCGGCTCTTTTGGTTCCCCTCTGTTGGTTTCCAGGGTCAGCCCTCATGTGTCAGGCATGTTGTTCCCCAGGTGGGTGGGCCTGGGCTTTGGAGGGTCTTCTGGGCTCCCAAAAGGATAGTGGATGGTCTTACTCACTGAGTAGGCTATACTGCGTCTGCCAGCCTGTGCTGGGTCCGAGTCTACAGGCCGTAACCCGAGAAGGCTGGGAAAGGTCCCTCTCTTGCAATGGGCCTGAAGCCCTCACTCACATGCTAGGCTGTTCTGGGTTTTGGTCTGTAGCATGGGACCGAGGATTGCTGTGAAATGTCCCTCCTGTGTAGCAGGCTTGGAGTTCTCACTCCAGGCCGACCTGCACTGGGTCTGGGGCTGTGGGGTGGGACCGGTAATCACCTGGAAATGTTTCTCTGGCATAGTGTGCCTGGAGCTCTCACC
>PVKA01042705.1:0-17233 GCA_004027165.1 Ctenomys sociabilis | reverse complement strand
TAGTTACTCCAGATTTACATGACAGTTCCCAAGATATAGAAGTCTTAAGCAAACACATAGCACTGTCAAGGAAGTAGCAACTCAAAGCATAATTCAATCACTAATAAACATCACAGGTAAAAGTGGCTCCGAAATGAAGACAGCTTTATGTTCTCACCAAGCTGAGATACAGACCTAGCTCACCTTTATCACCTATTTATTTCCTTTTAAAAGGTTATGTTTATAAAAGATTGGGCTAAACATTTATATATATATATATATCCCCATGTTTAAATACACTGAAATTCTCAGTGATTTTCATGTGATCAAAATTCCCAGACATTCATAGAAACAGGAGAGTCACTTTATATCTTGAGCTGGTAGTGGCAACTGCCTGGTGCTCTCCGAACTGACTGTCTCATGGTCTTGTTACAGTTTAGATCTAGAACAAGAATAAACAGGAGAGTCACTAGCCCACCTCTTCCCCCAGTGGGCCTCAGCAGGGCTCCACTGAGGTCAGGGAACAAAGCACCCATCTCCAGCATGTGTAAGGGTGTTTTCCACCCCTGCACAGTCTCCAGTGGCTCTGGGACACTACAGCTGTCAACAGATGCTTTTATGTAGAATGATATAGGGGGCCAGCTTGGCTTTCACTGACTGAGATCAAGGTTCCCTGTGGGAGAATGAGATAACTGTTGTGCATTGGCCCATCCTCCCAATTGGTGATGATTCCCAAATATCTCAATCTTTACTTTTTCCTCCACTCTTCTTCTCTTCCTCAGCTGATGCCTCTCTGCTTTATATCTTGAGCTGGTAATGGCAACTGCCTGGTGCTCTCCGAACTGACTGTCTCATGGTCTTGTTACAGTTTAGATCTAGAACAAGAATTAATCAGTAACACATTTGTATAATTTTCTTTTCAGTTTCAATGTGATATGCTGCTTCCCCAGCTAACATAGAAGCAAAATTGCAGAGAAAAAACTGTTACACAGTCAGAGGCTAAGGTAATATTGAAACAGCTCTGTATCAACATGTACTGAATGAACAGGACATGAGAAATTTTCCATGAGCTTGAATGCATTTCTATTATTGCAATTGTTTCTGGAAATGAAATGTTGGTCAGACCGACTTTACTGTGGATGACACTGAGGACTACAGAGTGTGCGAAATTCTTAGGATCCCTGGGTGGGAAACAAGACCCTGAATTGGACGCTCAGTGTGAAGTCATTTAGAGGGCACCATGTTCCAGTCAAAGTAATCTAAAGCCAGCTCTATCTGAATTTATTTCTGTATTTAGAAAAATTTGTAAATACATCCAGGATACCTCTTTAGTTTTTGTAAATATAGAGGCCAAATACCTAATACACAAAGATAAAGAGAAAGGTTCATTTAGCTTAGAGTTTATAGATCTGTCAGTGCATAGTCAGGTGGCTCCAAGGTACTTTCCCTGACACAGGGGCCACACCTCAGTATCGTCAAAAGGCTGCACACCCAAGAAGAGCCAAAAGGTGAAGCAAGCCTCTTTCATTCTCTTTAACCATTTTCAGGTTTCTTGCCCCAGGGCAGGTGTAGTTGTCATGTCACAAAACCCAGCAGTTGCTAATGAACGAATCACAAGCTCTGGAGTCAGCCTCCTCCAAAAAGCCATCCACCTTACGGCAAGAAACTCTGGGGGTACATCCAAACCAACACCATGACAAAGACTGCAGACAGACCCTGAGTCCAAGGTACTCACACTGCTCCTGAATTAGGAGTGTAATAAAGAGTGAGCGATGGGTGCACCTGACTCCCAGAGCAACAATATGGAATCATCGGCCCTCACCATTGTCATCTATTTGGAAGGCACTGGCCATCACTTGGCTTTCTTGGAGATCTTCAATCACGGCAGAATTGTGACATGAAAGTTACCTTTTAACAATATATTCACATGGTTTGTGTACCTGAGAAGCTAAATGACACCCAAATAAACCATAAGAACTGTGACATGAAGCACAATATATCCATGGTATTGCCAGGTAAATTAAGATAAACACCGGGGCTCTCTACTCTCAGCATTTTTCTAAAGGTTTGGTGGAATAATTTTCTATAAAATATAAACATCAAAAGCCAGCAATAAATGAGTTTATGAGCTGGAGCACTCCGATAGCTTCCTGAGAATTTCCAGTCAAGGCAGCACCACACACACTACAGTAGACAATGAAAAACGTGAGCTCTGGCTGTATCTATTCTCTTGATGAAATTCTCTCCTGACCTCAGCCTGCCCAGGTCACAGGATTATGCTGTGCCCTTATTGCGACCTACGCACCAAAAGACATGACCTAGCGCAGATGCTAACTTTGAAATATCTCCACCTGAATATGTCTTGTAAAGGTAATTTCCCAATTTCCTCCTGTGTGTGTCCATACACACTTAAGTTTTCCTCCACCAGAAAAGCACCATGAATGTGTGTGTTTTTGCCATGTGGGACAGCTAAAGAGACTGAAGTTTAAAAGATGAGCTGAGAGCATGCACCACATATGGAACCAACATAGATAGGTTTGTGTAGTACTCTCATGCAATCACAAGTGTGGTAAAGAAATGCAGATATTGCCCTAGAAATCCTGCACAGCATGAAGTGTCAGGCTAGGGGAAGGACACCACAAGATGTGTCTTGTTTATAGAATTGAGGTATAAAAAATGATAAGCAAACAGCTACACTCTTAATTTACTGATAAGAGACATCTGCTATAATAATATCTCTAAGTTTAATATCATGTATGCACCTTGTACGATACCAAAACAGTATGAAAACAGTTTGCGATGTATTAATTTATTGAATCTGTCTTGTTAAGGTGTCTTAAAACTGTCTGATTGATATTTGTACTTCAATAAAATAAAAAATTAATTAAAAAAATAGAGAAGTTTAAGAATCAAAAAAACCAGATGTGTCTTGTGTGGCAGTGGGTCCAGGAGAAGAAATCTCCCCCACATAGTCCAGGGGAGACATCAGTGTAGAGAATTGGGCCTGGAGCATGTCTTGGAGACCGTACGAGGCTAACCTCTACAGCTCAGTGTGTGGTTCTCTGTCCTTTTGGATAACTACACTGCACTAGAAGACCCAGATCTGGACTGAGTTTACCATGTCTCCAGGGCTCCACGAGATGACAACAACCATGGAAGGTAAGAGGCTCACTTGTAGGGAACAAACTCAAGCCAGAGAAATGACTGCACCCTTCAATCACAGAGCACAGTCATGTGAAGCTTTAGGAAAATCATCTGAGAGAGGATGCCTTGGACACATAAAGACAGATTTCTGCCTGCCTCTTTCCTCTGTGCTAGGCATTTGACACGATGGGGACTTTGAATGCAAATACCAATCCATTGTACAACACTAAGAATGTGCCTTCAACTTCTGAAAAATGTTGTGCTTTAGTACCCTTTGTTAAGAGGCTGTAGCTGTTCAGTTTTTGACAGTGTCTATATTCTTTTCAATTCTAATAGGGGATAGTTACATAGGTTCCTTATGTTGATTCATGAATTATGAACTTGGCAGGGCTAACTTCATTTGGAATTTCAGTATATTTTTAGGAGGATGTTTCTGGATGCAAAACTCACATGAGTAAACTTTATTTGTTAATCTTGAAAGGCAAACAAATAAGTGAAGGGAGTTGTTGAAGATATGGGGTTCCCAGGGAAGCAGGGCCTTGAGTAACATGTGCGCCCTCTGCTCTGCTCCACTCAGTACTTTCTCCAGTTCTGTTTTTCAGCCATGCAGTGAGTGGCTTTGGCCTCCAGGACCCATTCTGGCTCTGCCTAGGTGACTCCTATCATAGACTGAAAACGTGGAGCACCTCACCCTGTGCTCCCTGCAGATGTGTTTGTTGAAGCAGCAAGATGAGAAGCCAGCACAGATACTGCCTTGTGCTGCTGGAATTGACCGTGGAAGAGAGAGTGAAAACATAGCAGACACACAGAAGGAAATCTGTAAACAGCAAAACACAAGGAAGCCCTGAGGGAGACAGAAGACTGGAGCTGGTCCCTGAGAGTGGGTCGTGACAGGGAGGCTAAAGGCTGTGCACGGAGCATACGACAGCATCAATTACAGCACAGCTTTGCAGCTCTGCCTCCATGTTACAGTATGTGCTGAGGCAGCACCTCAAAGCAGGAATTTCAGTGACCTCCAGGTAACAACGCACAACAGAAAAAGAGAGATCAATGTTAGAGTTCCTGAAATTGTGCTCACAGCCATCTGAAACAGCCCAAGTGGCAGAGGACTGTTTTCCAAACCATCAGTAATTTATTTTATTTTCTCTTTTAAACCAACATTGTTTTAATGATAAGTCATATACACTAATGAGAATAGCAAGTTCACGTCGAATGCTACAGAGTAAGGACCCAAATGCTTTAATCAAATAAGAATATGCAGTGGACCTCATCCATCGGCAAATGTGTTTGTACAAGTTTCTTCATCAGCACAAGGGAAAGAGATATATTTTTGTATATATACGGGAAATATTGGATAAATATACTGCTGAATTCTGCAGGTGTTTCTAAAAGGAACAGTTAATGTTCAATGTATTTTCTTTTTATTCTCATTTTTCTCTTTATTCCTTATAAGTTTTTGGTTGGTGTTACTCGTTTTGCCCTTTAAACTGTTTTGCTTTTATATCTCGTAATCTAAAAAACTAATTTGTTTTTTTTTGTATGTGTATATAAATTTATTTATTTTTTAAAGAGTACAAATTAGAATTAAAACAAATAATTACAAGTGATACACAATTTCACTTAACAAAGTAATATGAATTTCAAAGTATTTGTTGTAATACATAGTGTTATCTTCCAACCAATTATTCATGTTACCAGACATATGTATATAGAATTGGAAGGAGAACGAAAAATTAAGAAGAGAAAAAGTACAAACAATTGAAAAAAAAGGCAAACAAATTAAGTATTATCTGTTCCTTTCCACAGACTAACAGAAATGCATAGTACAGTTGTCTAAACCATCCTGCTTACATAGATAAATTTCTTTCCCCCACTCCCTCTCTTGTTTTTCTCTTCAACTCAGTAACTTAATTTAAATAAGTTCATTCCCTTTTCCCAGTATCTATTGTATCTTTAGATTCCATTTTTTTCTTTCAGGTTTTCACACTAAGGACATAATATGATATATGCACGTGTAAGTCTGATTTATTTCAGTTAATAGTATGGTCTCTAGTTGCATCTATTTACTGACAAAAGATTCAAATTTATCCTGTTTTACAGCTGAATAATACTCCATTGTGTAAAAATACCACAACTTCTTTATCCATTCTTTGGTTGATGGGCATCTGGGTTGTTTTCAGTATTTATCCATGACAAATTGTGCTACTATAAACATGGGTGCACATATATCACTGTAGTATGAGGTTTTCAGTTCTTCTAGAAAAATATTCAGGATGGGAATAAATGGCTTGAATGGAATCTCCAATCCTAGCTTTTTAAGGAATCTCCAGACTGATTTCCATAGTGATTGTACCAGTCTGTACTCCCATCAATGTGGGATGGACTTTTTCCACAGCCCCTCCAGCATTTGTTATTAGCTGACTTCTTTTTAATTTTTTAAAGGTACAACAAACCTTTGTATTGACTCCTTCCTTCTCATTGATGCCAGTTAGTGTCACATTGTTCATCTTTGCATCATCTTGAATTATTTTTTCATGCATCCTAGTTGTTTTGAAGAGATCTTTGCTTACTTTTTCACTAGCTGCAATGGTGTCTTTAAGGTCAGAGAGTCTATTTTCACTTTCACTCAAATGGATTTGTCAGCTTGTGATTGAGGTTTTAATTTCCTGTATATCAATTTGGATCTGTTTTATACATTCTATTTCTTTCCTATATTGCTTATTCAGGGGATCCATCATTTCTATATTCTGCTCTATTTTTTTTTATCAGTGTATTTTTTAGAAGCACTTAGTACTTCTTTGATTATAATTATCGCTACATTTTTACTTCAGAAATTATTTCTGATCTGATCTCTTCTATACCTTTCTTCAGTTATTTCTTTACTTCCAATGCTATTATTTGAGATTTCAAGTGTGTGATTTCCAATTTCCTCTATGTTAGTGTCTTCTGCATTTGTACTGGGTGGACTCAGGGCCTGAGACTGCTTTTTGTTCCTTCTCTTTGTCATTTTGTATAACACTGGCTTTTGACCTTTGGTGTAGAGCTTAGAGTTACTACCTTAGCACCAGGTCTGGATCTTCGAAGTTCAGACAACTCCAGGTGGGTGTGGCTTGGGTCTGGCTGCTGTGCTCCACTTCTTCCAGCTGCAGCCTTGCAGTGAACCCCTTCTCTGGAAAGATGTTCTGCTCCTAAATCAGCTGGGTGGGTCTTGCCTCTAGCCTCTTTGCAGGGAGTTCTGCTGAAGGGGTTCCACACTTGGTCTGTGCTCTGGGTCGCCTCAGGATCCAGTGGCCCTGGGCCGTCCCATTCACATGCAGGGCCTGCGCTCTCGGTCAATTCAGGATCTGGTGGCCCTGGGCAGTCTCACTCACCAGATTTTTGGAGTGGGTCTTTGAATTTGGGGGGGCCTGATTTGTTAAAATTCTTTATATGTTCTAGATTGAAGGCCTTTGTTTGAGGGACAGTCAGCTATAATTATTTCCCAGTTTGTGGGGTTTCGTTTTACTTTGGAGATTTGCTTTGAAGTTCAGAAACTTTTCAAAAAGATGAGATCTCAGTTGTTGATTTCTTGAAGTATTTCCCACGCAGCTCATTTTTGTTTATGAATTCTCTACCTACGCCTTTAAGATTTTGTCTATATGTTTCTCCAGAATATTTAGTGTTTCTGTCTTAATACTTAAATCTTTGATCCATTTTTGTCTGTAGCTTTGTGCACTGTGATAAGCATGGATCTAGTTTTAGCCTTTGGCATGTGGGAAGCCAGTTTTTCTAGCACCATTTATTAAAAAGGCTATCTTTCTTCCCGTGAGCATGTTTGGCCCCTTTATCAAAGATAAGGTAGCATAGTGTTTGCATTGTCTAATCTATCCCACTGATCCTCAGATCTGTCTCTATGTATCATGTCAATTTTATCACAGTAGCTTTATAGTATACTTCAAGTCAGGGATTATGACACCTCTTGCCTTTTCTTTGTTTCCCAGGATTGCTTTGTATATTTTGGGCCTTTTCTGGTTCCAAATGAATTTGAGGAAAGTTTTCTCTAGCTCTGTAAACTATGGTATTTTAATTGGGATTACATTGAATCTGTATGATTTTATGAATATGGCCATTTAAACAATGTTGATTATTCCTATTCAGGAGCATGGAATATTTTTCAAATTTTCTCAAATCCTCTTCAGTCTCTTCTCAGAATACTGCAATTTTCAATGTATAAATCTTTATATCCTTTGTGAGATTGATTCCTAAGTATTTCTTTTTTTGGATGTTATTATGAAAGACATGGTTTCCCTATTTTCTCTTTCAGTGCATTTATTGTGTACAAAAACTGAGTTTTGGCTGTTGACTTTGCATTGTGCTATATTGCTGAATTTGGTGAACAAATCTATGAGACTCTTGGCAAGTGCAAGGGCCTGAGTTCAATCCCTGGTTCAACCCATTGGTCCCATTGTTTCTGCTCTAGTTTTCCCACGTTTTGCCTCCTTTAGCAGTTCTTCTATTGCCTTCCTCTCCAGCTCCAGGTCCTCTTCCATCGCGGTGCGGCTCCGGAATCCTTAAGTGGTGCCGGCGGCTCGGAGCCTCTATCCCATGTCTCGAAACGCGCGGCGAAGCAGGAAGGACTAAAAAACTAATTTGAAGATAACATCATGCAATGTAGTAACCATTGTTCAATTGCTTTACTACTTTTAGTGAAATTTTGTGTGATTGCTAATGCTTTATTTTATTGTTATTTTGTGACTTTTAAAAAATGACAAAGAGAAACTAATACATGTGCACCTGTACTCTGCAGTAGGGTACCACTTTATACTTTATCCACTTTGTACACATTTGTTAGAAACACTCAAGAGTATGTTGAACCTATGTCAGCTCTGAAAGGTGAAATACTGATCCAGAATATGGAAAGTTCTTGCCCCTGAGCATAATCAGGACTCATTCCAATTCTTGGCTGCTGCTCAGCCTCATCACCCAGGCACTATTGTTTTAGTGCTTGAATAACCCATTATATTATCAACTATGCCACCCTCAAAGAACCCTGGCTTGAAAATTCTGTGTATGTATTAGCAGAATTAGAGAAGGCTCTGTCCAGATCCAACCACTTTGGGGGACCTTTGAGTATAAATGTTGTAGTTTTAATCCTACAAGCAATGGATGCATCATGCAGTGCCTTGGTTCAGGAACTGTCCAATCTGTAACGATTTAGCACACAGTGTATCCTTAGCACATATGACTCAGAAACAGCAGATCAAAAGCATCATGCCAGGTTGGACCACTTGGAAGGAGCTGTGTTCTATTTAGAAAAACTTGTACAAGCTTTGTGGCTTAGCCTGTGCCTGTGTTGTCATGGGGCATATCCATTCATTTTGGTAACTCCTGCTTCCTACAGTCATGGCCCCCATAAAAGGAAAAGGATCCACACCCACATCATAGGTGTGTGGATCCATTCTGATGTGAGTTTGCGCCTAACTCAATTACATAAAGAACTTGTGGATATAATTTCTGCTCACTTTGCCAGTTTTGGTGCTTCTGCTTTAGCATCCAATACTTTTTAAAAGGTTTGAAATATTTTTCCTGCATGGCTTATTCTTGGTCCTGGTCATCGATCATTCCAACTATCTTATTGTTTCTGATTTGTCTTTTACCAGGAATCACTGGATTGGCCTGATCGAAGCTACATAAGCACTGGCTTGCCTTCCACAAACAACAATTAAAAAAGGGGGAGATATTGGATGTAAGACCCCAAAATGGGTTTGATCTTGCTGGAGAAACGGTCTGATTGGGGTGTAAAATGCTTCAAGGTGCCCCAGGATCCTTATTCTGCAGTTTGAGCAAGGAGACTAATGGTGGACACAGTGTTTCTTCCGTTTATGAATTTGGTACTGGGAAACATATTTGACACCAATAAAAGAGGAATGCTTCGAGGTGTCTTGGAAAAATGCTGGGCACAGAAACAAAACATTTCTAAATATAAGCTTGCAGCAAAAATGAACTCATTGCTAAATCAGCAGTCCACAACTCCGGAACACGGCCTGCGTTCTAATCCATCTTCCTATTTATTTTTTTTTATTTACTTATTTGAAGAACAAAGAGCAAAGAGATAGGTTCAAGACTAATTAGCAGGACAGATTCAATAAATTAATACATTGCAAACTGATTTTGTAATGTTTTGGTATCATACAAGGTGAATACATGATATTATACTTACAGACATTATTATAGCAGATGACTCTAATCAGAGAATTAAGAGAGTGTAACTATTTACTTATCTTAATTTTTAGCTGAATTATATCACAGATTCAATAATTAACACTTTCTACCTTGCTATCTTCCTAGTGATTGTGCACAGTACTAGAAGCCAACATAATATCTTGACGAACCACTATTAGTGCAAATCTTGCTTCTCATAGAATTATGCAGAAGCACGGCATATTAATCCTAACTTTACTGTTTATACACACACATCATGATTCTTCCTTTTTATACCCTTTTTTTGTCTAAACCTGTCAAAAATGGGCACTCCATTGTCAGGAAACCAATTTAGGTGTCTGAACTCGGTGACACAATCAAACACAGTCCAGCATTCCACAACAATACTGAGTTATCTGAAGAAGTTGTCGACTGTAGCCATTAAAGCTCAACTTATTATTATGGCCCTGCATTGTACAACTCATTTTTGTAGTTTTCTGCTGGATGGTCAAAACCTAGATACAGCAAATAATATATACCAAAACATGTAGTTTTTGTTTCTGATGAGGTCAGTTAAGTTCTCTCAGGGTTTATCTTGTAATCCTGTACCTTATTCTGTGATTCTTTGTCTGTGTCATCCATGTGGATGAGTCATGCCCAATGCTTGACCAGTTTGCTCTCTGTGAGAGCCTGAGACAAAGTGTTCTCTCCATGTGACTCTCCCCAGGCACACTGTAGAACTTCAATCTCATTCCTCTGTGGCTCCATAATCTCTTTGTTCAGAAGATTTGGGGCTCAACTGAGTTTCATGATGTTGCAGTACAGGGTCTCCTACTCGTGAGTCTTCGATGACCTTGAAAGACTTGGGCCAAAATGTGGACTGGCCTTGTGGCTCTTCTATTTCTCCAATTTTGATCTGTGAAATTAGGTTGTTAAGCATCCAGAAGAAAAGCTGACTAGTAGTCTGCAGCATATGCTATTTACTTTACCCTATCTCACTTAATTGTTTTTAGTTGTTGTTGTGCATTTCTATTAGGATTTCTTCTTTTCACTTCTTATACTAGGGAGACTATACGATATTTACGCATGCGTGTGTGATTTATTTCACTTATGCGTATATGTTCAAGTGGCATCCTCTTTGATATCAATGCTTCAAGTTTATCATACTTAATAGCTGAGTAATACTCCACTATACAGAAATACCACATCTTTTTCAAACATTCCTCAACTTGGTTGCTTCCAAGATTTTGCTATCACACATTGTGCTGCTATGAACATACATACACATATATCACTATGATGTAATGTTTTCAGTTCCTGTGGGAAAATTTCTTGTAGGGGGATAGCTGGCTTGAATGGGATTTCCAGTCCTACTCTTTTGAGGAGTCTCCATACTGACCTCCACAATGGTTGTACCAGTCTACATTCCCACTAGCAGTGGAGAAGTGCTTTCATTTCCCCACAATCTCTCCAACATTTGTTGGTTGATTTCATTATGATGGCCATTTTTCTGGAGTGAGATGGTATCTCAGTGTTGCATTTCACGAATGGCTAGTGGTCTGGAACATTTTTAATATTTACTTGCTTCTTTAATTTCGTCCTCTGAGAAGTGTGTATTTATCTCAGATGCCCATTTCTGAATTGGGTCTTTAAACTTGAGGGCCCTGTTATATCTTAGTATTTTTATATATTGTAGACAGCAGACCTTCGTTTGATTGCTTATTCGTTAGGAATTTTTCAAAATTTGTGGATTGTCTTTTCACTCTGTTGACAATTCCTTTGATGAGCAGAAACTCCTCAAGAAGAGTTGATCCCAGTTGTTGCTTCTTTCAGTTGTTTCCCGTGTGAATATAAGTTTTTTTATGAAATCTTTACCTACCCCTATGTCTTCAAGATTTTCACCTACTTTCTCTTCCAGGAGATTGAATGTTTCCGTTTTAATGTTTAGATCTTTAATCCATTTTGGCTTTTACTTAGTGCATGGTGATAGAACTGGGTCAAGTTTTAGGTTTTGGCATGTACAAAGTCAAATTTTCCAGCACCATTTGTTAAAAAGTCTATCTTTCTTCAAGTGAGGCTGTTTGGCCCCTTTGTCGAAGATCAGATGGCTGAGTGTGTTCATACATGCTTCTGCAACTTCTAATCTATTCCATTGATCCTCTGGTCTATTTCATTGCTAATAACATTGATTTTATCACAGTGGCTTTGTAGTATAATTTCAATTTCAAGTCAGGACTTGTGATACCTCCTGACTTGTCTTTATTGGCCAAGATTGCCTTTGCTATTCTAAGTCGTTTGTGGTTCCAAATAAATTGTAGAAACAATTTCTCTAGGTCTGGGATGTATGTTAGTGGCAGTTTGATTGGGATTGCATTAAATCTGTACAGCAATTTTGGGAGTATGGCCATCTTCACCATGTTGGTTCTTCCTACCCAGGAGCGTGGAATATCTTTTTATTTTGTGAAATCCTCTATAATCTCTTTTCTTAGGGAGTTGTAATTTTCTGTGAAAAGATCTTTGCCTTCCTTAGCTAAGTGAATCCCATGGTATTTCATTTTCTGCGGTGCTATTCTAAAAGGTATTGTTTCTATCGTTTCCTTTTCAGTGTATTTGTTATCTATGCAGAGGAATGCTATTGACTTTTAAGTATTGATTTTGTATCCTGCTATGCTACTGAATTTCACTATCAGTTCTAGTAGTTTCTTGGGGGAATTTTTGGGGTCTTCCAAGTAAAGAATCATGTCATCTGCAAATAGTGATAATTTACCTATTCTTTACCTATTCTTATTCCCTTTATTTCTCCCTCTTTTTTCGTGGCTGTTGCTAATGATTCCAAGACTATATTGAATACCAGGGGTGATAGAGGACATCCTTGTCTTATACCTGATTTAAGAGTAAAAGGTTCAGTTTTTCCCCATTTAGGATTGTAGTAGCTTGTGGGTTGTCATAGATGGCTTTTATCAAGTTAAGGTAGAGTCCATATATTCCAGTTTTCTGTAGGACCTTCAACATGAATGAGTGTTGAACTTTGTGAGAAGCTTTCTCTGCATCAATTGACATGATCGTGTGGGTTTTAGATTTCAGTCTATTAATATAGTGTATTACATTTATAGATTTTCGAATATTGAACCATCCTTGCATCCCTGGGATGAATCCTATCTGGTCATGGTGTATGATCTTCTTGATGATTTGCTGTATTCTATTTGCCAGGATTTTGTTGAGTATTTTTGCATCTATGTTCATGAGGGAGATTGGCCTGTATTTCTCGTTTTTGGTTGTTTCTTTCCCTTTTTTTGGAATGAGTATTATACTTGCCTCCAGAAATGATTTTGGGAGGACTTTTTCCTTCTCAACTTCGTGGAAGAGTTTGTGGAGTGTGGGGATTATATCTTCTATAAATTTCTTGTAGAATTCAGCTATGAATCTATCAGGACCTGGAATTTTCTTTGTTGATAGGCTTTTTATTACATTTCATATTTCATTGGCTGTTATCGGCTTATTGAGAGTTGTTATATCTTCTTGGTTCAATTTTGGTAATTTGTACCTTTCGAGGAATCTGTCCATTTCTTCCGGGTCTTCTCTTGTGTGAACGTGAAGATTCTCAAAGTAGTTGTTGATAATCTTCTGAATTTCCACTGGGTCTGTGGTGATTTCACCCTTTTCATTCTTTATGGCCTATACTTGAATTTTCTCTTGCCTCTTTTTGTTGAGGTTGGCTAGAGGCTTATCAACTTTGTTTAGTCTTTCAAAGCACCAATTTTTTGATTTGTGGATTCTTTATACTGTTTCCTTCATCGCAACTGAATTAATTTCTTCTCTAATCTTTATTATTTCTTCCCATTTCTGTGCTCTACGTTTCGTTTGCTCTTCTTTTTCTAGTTGTTGGAGGTGCACCATTAGGGTGCTAATTTGTTCCCCTTCTGTTTTCTTTCTTTCTTTCTTTCTTTCTTTCTTTCTTTCTTTCTTTCTTTCTTTCTTTCTTTCTTTTTTGTGTAATTTATTTATTTATTTATTTTTTACTTATTTTGTTTTTTTTTGTTTTATTTTATTTTATTTTGTTGAACTACAAATGTCAATCAGACAGTTTCAACACACCTTAGCAATACAGATTCGATAAATTAATACATTGCAAACAGTTTTCATAATGTTTTGCTACTGTATAAGGTGCATACATGATATTATATTTACAGATATTATTTTAGCAGATATCTCTTATCAGTGAATTAAGAGTGTAGCTGCTTACTTATCTTATTTTTTTATGCCTGAATTATATCAAAAATTCAATAATTACTTTCCTAGTTGATGACCGTAGTGCTAGAAGCTGACATAATATCGTGTCCAACCACCATTAGTGCAGATCTTGCCTCTCATAGAATTATGTAGAAGCACAGTGTTATCTATCCCAACTGTACTGTCTATACACACACATCATGATTTTTTCTTTCTACATCCCTTCCTTTGTCTACATGTGTCAAAGGTGGGCACTCCATTTTCCTTGAACTAACTTAGGTGCTTGAACTCGACACCAAAATCCAACACAGTCAGCATTCTACAACAATAGTGAGTTATTCAAAGAAATTGTCGACCATAGCCATTTACAGCTCAGCTTAATATTATGGCCCCACGATGTATACTTCATTTTTATACTTTTCTGCTGGATGGTTAAGACCTAGATAGATCAAGACTTACATACCAACACATGAACTTTATATTTCCTATGTGGTCAGTGAAGTCCTCTCAGGGTTTATCTTGTAGTCCTGTACATTATTCTATAGTTCCTTGGTCTGTGTCATCCATGTGGATGAGTCACGGCCAATGCTTGACCAATTTGCTCTCTGTGAGAGCTTGAGAGAAAGTTTTCTCTTCATGTGATTCTCCCCAGGCATACTATAGAACTTCAGTCTCTTTCCTCTGTGGCTCCATAATCTCCTTGTTCCTTTTTTGTTTTCCTAATGTGTGAGTTCATAGCTATGATTTTCCCTCTAAGAACTGCTTTCATTGCATCCCATAAATTGTGGTAAGTTGTACTTGAATTTTCATTGAATTGTAGATATTGTTGAATTTCTTGTTCAATTTCTTCTGCGACCCATTGATTGCTGAGTAGAGTGTTGTTTAGTTTCCATGAATTTAGTGGGTTTTTCTGGTTTCTTTTGTCATTTAGTTCCAGTTTCCTTGCACTGTGGTCAGATAGTATGCAAGGGATAATTTCCGTTTTCTTGCACATACTTACGCCTGACCTCTGGACTAGTATGTGGTCTATTTTGGAAAATGACCCATGTGCAGCTGAAAAAAATGTGTATTCAGCTGTGTTTGGGTGGAACACTCTGTATATGTCCACCAGGTCCATTTATTCCAAGCTCTGGTTCAGTTCTGCTCATTCTTTGTTAATTTTTTGGCTGGTTGATCTATCTTTTTGTGATAAGGGTGTGTTAAGGTCTCCTGTTAAGATTGTGTTCTTAGACATTAGGTTTTTCATGTCCATGAAGATTTGTCTTACATAGCTGGGTGCACCTGTGTTTTGTGAATAGATATTTATGAGTGTTACGTCTTGCTCTTGAATTTTTCCCCTGACCAATATATACTGGCCTTCTTTGTGTTGTTTGATCATTTGTGGTTTGAAGTTGAGACTGCCTGAGGAAAGAATTGCTATTCCTGCTTTTTTTTTGAGGTTCTCAGGCATGTAGTAGTATTTTCCATCCTTTGACTTTGAGCCTATGAATGTCCCTTTTAGTTAGGTGTGTTTCTTGTATACAGCATATTGTTGGATTTTGTTTCCTAATTCACTGTGCCAATCTATTTCTCTTCATTGGAGAATTGAGTCCATTTACATTGATGGTTATAATTGAAATGTGCTGACTTATGTTTATTATGATATGTACATGGTGTTGTTTACTCCTTTGTAACCTGTGGTTAACTGTCTGTCCTGTTTAGTGGGTTCCTTCCATTCTCATTCATGGAGTTCTGGTCATTGTGGTCTCTCTCTAGAATGTCTTTCAGCAGCCTGTGAAGTGATGGCTTTGTCATCATGAAATTCCTTAGTTGTTCTTTGTCTTGGAAGCATTTCACTTCTCCATCAAACTTGAAAGAGAGTTTTGCAGGGTATAACACTCTGGGCTGGAATTTGTTTTCATGTAGGACTTGAAGAACCCTGCTTCCTGCTCTCCTTGTGTTCATGGTTTGTGTAGGGAAGTTGGTTGTAATTCTGATTGGTTTTCCTTTGAATGTGATCTGCTTCTTCTCTCTAGCTGCTTTCAGTATGTTATTTTTGTGTTGGATTTCTGGGATCTTAACTATTATATGTCTCAGTGTGTTTTTACTTGGGTTGAAGTTATTTAGTGTTCTGTATGTTTCGCTGACCTGAATGTTGGATTGTTTCATCATATTTGGGAAGTTTTCTGCAATTACTTCTCCCCAAATTCTTTTTATGTCATTTGTATTGACTCCTTCATTCTCGTTGATACCAATTATTTTCACATTGTTCATCATGGCATCATCTTGCAGGTAATGGATTATTTTTTACTGCATTCTCGTTGTTTTTAAGAGATCCTTTCTCATCTTTTCACTAGCAGCACCGTCGTCTTCAAGATCTGAAACTGTCTTTGCTTTCACTCTGAAGGTTTTGTAGACTCGTCATTGATATTTTTGGTTCTTCTATATCTCTTTGGGTTTTTTGTGAGAGTTTTAATGGCACAAAATTTTTATAGCTACAAGGTACATGTATTGTAAACTGTATATAATGATGCAAAATGCTAACTGAATAGATGAAGAGTGCATAATCACTTTGGCTCAGTTAATTCCAATAATTTTATCAACTGATTCATTTAGAAATTCGCCTCACAGGCTGAGTCTTCAATCTTCCTTTGTATAGCCAATGCTTGTATTCGATCAGCGTGACACATAGTTGTCACCCAGCAATGCAGGGCATTTTGCTCTGGATTTTACATATGAACACCTTAAGCCAGTTCTCATCAGACCTAAGAGCCTGTCTTTTCAGCCTCAAATTGTAAACAGGTGTAAAGCTTTTTAAACATTAATCTTAGAATTTTAGCTGTGAATGGTTTGATGGCCTTTCTAATCAGTTTCTTTCATGCAACGAAAGTCTCAGCACAGAGTACCATCTGGTGCATATGTCAGGCCTGTCAATCAACACTGCATGAGCCCACCTTACAATAAGTTCTAATGTGGTGGTATATTTACTTTTACTCAACATTTTATAATTTTACAGATATTTTAAGAAATAGGGCAAAAGTAAATTTGTTTTCCATGTTGGAAAAAAAAATCATAAACATACCCAAAGGTCAATAGCACTACTAATCAAAACTACTACTGAATTTAGAAAGGGTACAATGTACTGCCTATAAAAAGTTGAAAGTAAAATTATACTCTTCCCTCCCAGATTAGCAATTGTAGTAGTAATTGTGTATTACAGCATCTCAGCACAGCTATCTGGTGCTCTTGGCTTTACCAGCCTTCCCAATTTTACTCTGACTTTTCAAAAGACAATGGGTTTATTTTCTTTTCAAAAATATTCCAGTGTGAACACTTGACACAAACAGAAGGCAAATCAACTGTTACCAGGTTTAGGAGTAAGACAGAAACAAGGTATAATAAGATACCTAAAATTATTTAGACCTCACATTCTAGAAATAAAAGAAAATGAGCAAACTGTTTTGGATATATCATTCTTAAAGACAGCCAGCTATGTTCTTTTATTTAATCTGTGTTATTTTCCACTGTATCATGGCAGTTTTATAAACCTTGACATGAGAGAGAAGAGCTAGGTTCTGCAAACTGACAAACCCAGCTGTTACAATAGTGTTTTATTCAAGTTAACCTGATGCACTTTATAGATTGCTAGCTTTAAGATTAACAGTGCTTCTCTAAATAGTCAATAGCAGGGTCTACATCATAAACAGTAATTATTTATATA
>PVKA01042704.1:0-17238 GCA_004027165.1 Ctenomys sociabilis | reverse complement strand
GTCCGCTACCCGCGGCTCCTATCGTGCAAGCATGGCGGATCTCGCGATACAGCAAGCTATATAGATTTCACAAACCAATCACAACAGGAGGGGCCCAGGCACAGCAACAAAAATCCCGGAAGCCGGAGGTGGGCGCTCTTAGCAGACACGATGGGCGGGGGAGCCAAAAGCGGCCGGTATCTCAGAGCGGCTCCCGACAGTCGCTCACCCACCGTTTTCGTGTCAGTGTCTGACACAGAGCGCTGTCGTGTGCATCCTGCAGCTCAGGAGGGAGAGGATGGGCACCGCTCCTGAAGGAAAGAAATCCCATTCATTACTAGCAGGAATATAAAACCTTCCAGTACCGTTTCAGAAAGTAACAGGAATGATGGAATACGTGTACGGAGAACTCAGTGCACGGCAAATGTGCGCACGCTCGCCTACTTGTTAGGTATTTCATAACTGAGTTACAACAGTTATAGATTTGTGGATATTTGATTTTTATTTTAGGTGGCAATTCAAATTACTTGATTTATTTTGCTATTAAAATTGTCGCAGTTTGGGCCACTGGGACCTCTTTCATTTCAGCCAGTTTTTTTAATACATCCCTGGGATTGTGAAATTACTTATTTAATTAAGTAATTTAATCGCACTTCCTTACACTGTGCTATCACAAGATGCTCTAAGTTCATAGTGTGTATTTTCCATCCTGATCATTTTCCCAGGTAACCTTGTTTTATTTTGCTGGAAAACAGCATGAGGCTTCAAGCTCTGAATACTCGTGTGCTTCTGAACCTGAAAGGAGGCTCGTTCTAAGGTTTCCTAGTTTACAGAGCAGCAAGCCCGTGTCTATGAATACCTCCTCATGCAGCCATTGCATTCATTACACTAATATAGGCTTACATAAGGTGTGATCCAACAGTATGGTGAATGTTTAAGTTAAAAATTTTCAATAGAAGACATATGGCCATGAATCACGTTCAAAACACTCACTTTCAATACACGTATTCCATCTTTCTTGTTACTTTCTGAAACGGTACCAGAACATTTTATATTCCTGCTAGTACTGAATGGGATTTTTTCCTTAATTTTACGGTCTCAGCAGACATGGGGGTTATCAATGGAGGCATTTTAATCACGCTAACAGCAGTGTGATACCTCTACCACTTAGCAATGGCTGGCCTTCATCAGAAAAGGCCAAGGAGCTGCAGATGTCAGTCGGTGGCAGAACATGACTGGCTCAATTCTCAGAACTGTGAAAAAAAAAGGAAGAAGAAAATTCTCTCTCATTGGGTAATGAACAGTGTATTTAGAACAATGCTCTGAAATTATTAATGTGCTTGGCACTCACCTGCAGGGCTTATTTTCTAATGTTTTATTTTCTTATTGGTATAGGGGAAAATACTCCCATTGTGCTAGATAACTGGTACCAGTTCATGTTCTCTAAAATAGAAGAATGAATTTTAGAAACAATGGAGCCTAAGAGTGGCTATATTTACTGGGGGAAAGAAAGCTTCTATCTGAGAGAGAGACAGAAGGGGACCCATGTGGGGTTGCCAAGGAACCCTTTTTTCCTACGGATTTTTGTAGGGAATCCACAGTGGTGGGGAAATCACAAGGGGGGCATAAGGTGAGAGAAAACTATGATCACCCAATACGAAGATGAGTATAGTTGCCCAGGTAAAACTGACTAAATTGGGATCAGCGGGAGGGGACAGCCACACAGCCAGCAGGCATGAATACAGAACAGGGGCTTTTCTGGTAGGGGTGGGGTTAGCAGCTTCCTGGTTTCCCAGGGTGTGAGAGACCTGTTTAGAGCATCAACCCCTCATGTTTATCTTAGCAAAGTGTGTGGTGCTTTTGTTTCATCTTTTGTCTGAGGTCTGGCCCACTGTGGTGTTGCAGGACCCTCCTTCCAGGGCCCAGCCTAGCAGACTGCCTCTGTCCTGCCCATCTAAACTGTCCCAGCTAAGTCTTGCAAGTATTTTCTCTTGTGCTGTGGCTTGTATTTTTCATATTATTCAGTGTTTTTCAGAGACAAATATTTAATTTCAGTTCAATCCAAATTGCAAATTTTTTCTCTCAGTGGTCACTTTCTGGGGTGTGTGTGTGTGTGTGTGTGTGTGTGTGTGTGTGTGTGTGATACCTAAAAGTTCAGTACCAAATATTAAGTTCTATAAATTTCTCCTATGTTTTGCGTTGAAAGCATTATTGCGTGCAATTCTACTTAGTGGTGTGATCCACAGATACTTTTTTATTTCAAAGAGCAAAAGATAAAAAATAACAAGAAATGCAGCTCCTTTGGGTGTAAGATGAAGGAAATGTCTGTGTCTGTGGTTATATTGTTTTGCTTGTGGATGCTTACATGCCATGCAGAATCTGTTAAGAAAACACTTTTCACTTAATTCCTTTTCTCTTTTTTATTAAAAATCATTTGTTTCGATTGTGTGTCTGTTTCTGACACTCTTTGTTACTGCATTTGTCCATGCATTCTTTCACCAGCATCATGCTATCTTCCTTAAAAGCCTCAAAGTAAGTCTTGAAGTGTGAACAACAGCTTCTGCAGCACTGGATCTCTGAAGAATTTTTCTTTTTCTGGGTTCTTGGCCTCATCATCTATATCAAATGAGTTTGCTGATACCTGCAGAATAACTTCTTGGAGGTGCGATTGCTGGACTGAACGTACGAAAATGGGGAAGTGCTGGCATTTTCACACTGTAGAATCTTCCAGTCCATGAAGGTCTCACTGTTTACTGAGATCTGCTTTAACTTGCTTCCTCTTTGCTCCCCAGTTCTGCGTAAGCAGAATCTGCATGTTTGTTTTTCATTTTTTCCTTGTGTGTTCTAATTTTGTTGTCTATTCAAAAAGCTACCCCATTTTGTGCAGTTTTAAATTCTAATATTCAGAATTTTCTGTGCTGATTGTCCAGCCTGCACCAGGAATCACTTCCTATTTCCATTAAGTTGTACTTTACTTAGCATTACTTCAGTTCTTCTGCTTGTGTTGACTTTGTTTGTTCTCCTCCAGTTTGACAATTTGGAAGGCTGAGCTACGATTATGCATGTTTGTTTCTAGACAGATGGCTTCTTTTACCTATATTTATTCCATTTCTGTTTGCATCTTCTCTGGGTTAATTGCTTTATGTCTGAAAAACAAACAAACAAACAAACAAACCTTAATATCTCACAAAGGACAGATTTTCTGTCAAAGCGTAATTTCAACTTTTCGCTGAGGATGTCTTGCTGTCTTCCTCCATGCTGAAGTGTAATGGAGGACAACGAGCCTCAAGTTGGCAAATTTCTCTTTGACAGTGAGGGTTTTCCCTCCGCTCTCTCCTTGGGTTCACTCTAGGAAGTGTCTCCTTGTTTTTGTGCCTGTTCCTATGTGAGGATTTCTTTTATCCCGAGCTCCAGGTACCTTCAAGGTTTTCACATTGCCTTTGGTTTTTGAGAATTCAAATGTAATCTTTTTTTTTTTTAATTTGGTATTTTTAATTCACATACTCAGAATTTCTGAAGTCTGTGCTTTGGTTGTGTTTGACATTAATTTCAAAAACTTGGGAGAACTTACCCATTCACATATTTCCTTTTTTCTGCCTCCTCTAAGTTGTTTTCTGGTGTTGTGATGCCAGGAGTGACACACACAATATAGGAAATTTTGTGTGATTTTTCTGAGCAATTTGATATAAAGGCAATGAAAGGGACTTACACATTGACAGGATGGTGGTTGCCCTTACCCTATAGTCATCCCTTCCCAAGTGGAAACAGACTCTCTGCACACGCTTCTATCTGCTTTACACTTCGACCTGCCCAGAAGATGCGGATATCTCTGGTGTGCTCTCTGAATTTTCTTTAATTAATCTTTTATCTTGGTGTTATCTGATGAGGGGGAGGAGGTCCCTCTAAAGAGGAGATGAGAACCTCAATTCAGCCCCGGGAAGGTGCTCAACATCTCATCCCAGAAAAGAATTTCAGGGTGCACGAAGGAGAGGCACATGATTTATTAGTCAGAGTTGGAAAGCTTGAGACAAAGCAGCCCCATTTCTGGTGTATAAAATTAGAATGGAGGATCAGCAATGGGAGGGATGGTTTTTCTGCAGTTGTCAGGTTGTCATAATCTCAGTCTTTTTTTTTTTTTTTTTTTCAAAATGGCTCCACAAAAATCCCCATTGGAGGTCCTATGGTAGATGCAGGAATGTCCCTGACCTGTGTCTCCGCGAATGTTTCTAACTAAACATCTCACCAGGAAAAGGAACTGATGTGGCTACACACCTGGATGGATTTTGGTCTCTAAAAGGTACACATGCACATGCACAAATCATCTCTTCTTTCAGTCCTATAGAGAATTATTTACACTACTTTTGTCAGTTCCATGAGCATCGTACAGTTTCTCTCAGCCACTGCACATTATCTCAGCACACTGATTTCTTTCAAACCATTGACTTTTCCTCTAGAACTTGCTTATGTTTCCCACTCCCAACCCCAAAGAAATAGGGGAATCTAGGTATCTGCATCATGTTGGATTAATGTGTAATAGTACTTTGGTGATTTGCCTCTTCTGGACATGTGTACATTACTGCTTGCATCTTGTCCTATTTAATCTACTGTAATTGATCCCAGTGAACCTTTAGAGGACAGAGAGGAAATCTTCTTTACCACCCTACGCCGGTGTGCTCATTACACATACTTTGCACCTTGGATATTGCCCAGGCATCTTTGTTTTCCTTGGACAGCATTAATTGCAGTAGCAGTGAAGCATGTGTGTGTGTCCATGCTGCATTCCAAGGTGCCACGCTTCTGTCCTCAGGGACACCCAGTCTCCTCTTGGCTGTGCAGAGTCCACGGATGGGTTTCTCAAGGGCGCTTTTAGTCATCACTGTATTTGATCTGTAAGGTCTCGTGATGGCTCTTGGTGGGGTTTCCCACCTCTCAGCCCATGCTGCCAGTCTCTACTTTTCTCATCATCCTCAATATACTAAAATATTAATTCTTAGGTTTTTCAGTGCAGTAAAGAGACAGGAAACATAAAAGAAGGCTTTATTGGCGGCATGTGGAAGACTGCAAGAGAGACGCAAGCTTCCGGGACCTGGCCTGGTGAACAAAGGCAATATAGGGCCAAGACAGAGCTGGAGTTTAGGGGACAGTCTTCGTGACATGGCAGGTAGTGATTGGGCAGGAGGCAGGAGCAAGGATACTGTTAAAAGGAGGTAGGAAGTTGTAGCGTGACCAGGGAGGAGAAAGGCAGAGCACAGTGCATGGCCTGTGGTGCCGGGCACCACACTGACTCGCTGCTGAGATGACATTTTTACTGAGGTGGAGAAAACCGTCTGCAATCCTGATCAGCATCATGCACAGCCACCTCAGGCTTCTGCCCAAGCATCTCTGCCCTATCTTGGTCTGTTTCTACTGTCAGGGGCCCCAACACACTCAGTTGCTCTTGCCTTCGTCGTGCTGCGCGCTGTAAGGTGGACGAGCTGCACACCTCAGCCTGCGAAGTCTTCGTATTAGGTCAGGCTCATGGGGCTGTTGTCGCTGTTCATTCTCAGTACTGGACTCGGGGCTTCACGCCTTTGAGCTCTTCGGGCATCCGTTTTGTCTCCGCTCTTCACTTTAGTTTTGTCTATTGTCTTATGAATTTCTCATGGCTGGGATAGATGCCACATCCACAACTTAACAAAAGGGGAGTTTGTTTGCATTCAGGTTTCACTCCATGGTGGGCTCCAAAGCAGAAACAGTAAGGCAGAGGGGCACGTATGCTGGAAGGGGCCTCTGTCAGGAAGCAGAACCAGGGAGGGAAGATGGGCCCCGAGCCTAGGGCCTTCCTGTTCCACCCTGGCCATACTCCTAATTGCACAGTTTACTATCACACTCATGTGATTCAGTCATCAAGAAAGCCCTGCACGTGTCCCCATCATAACAGCCTGGTGGTCTTCAGAGATAGTCCGGTCTTTAGACCCTTGCAGGAGTAATCTCTTCTCATTATAGGTATAGCTGGCATAGTAAGAAACTGAGATGTGGTGGTGACATGAAAGAAAAATTTAAACTTTAGTGGCTTCATAGATAGGTCCTCAGACTCAACTGCCTTTGCCTGTCTACACTCCAAAATCATTGGATCCAGCCCTGTCTGTTAGCCTGCTTCAAGATCTTCCTGCCTGGGCCAGAGTTCTTGCCTGAGACACAATGACCCAGTCCAGGACACGAAGATTGATTACACCTGCACACTGCATACCAACACTTCTGTCATTCCATGACATAATATATGGAGCCCTGTAACCAGAAACCCTCAAGTAAATCTTCCTAGAAAAGTGTGACTGAACATATGTAACCATGATGAAACAACTCACTATCACTTTTCATTATCCTGCTTGCAAAAATGTACAGAAGGCTGTGATTTGCTCTGCCTCAGGGCTGATTTGGAATTGCAGTCCCATCAGGCCCCTGGGATGGAGTACTGTGCCTTCCGGCTCCTAAGTGCTCAGTGTTTTCCACCTGGTCTGGTCCTAGTTCTGCAGTAGTGAGGCGTGTCACAAAGGAAGAATTCTACATTTTTAAACTCGTTATTAACTTTATTGAAAATCAATAATAATTATATATCAAATTAAAAATTGTAGACAAATAATAAAATGTGAAAGATACAAGATGTAGACTATGAATTTTAGAAAAAAATACTTCTGAAATGAATACATAGCATGAGAATAGTAGATTGCACATTATAAATAAATTATTTATAAACTTAAATGAATATAAAAATAAAAATTGTGTAAAATAAACAAAAGAGGAGTTTCCAGATCAGTCATATAATAGTTCATTCAGTGCCAAGATCAAGAAACTTCCAAGATTTTGCTATCACACATTGTGCTGCTATAAACATAGGTACACATATATCTCTATGATACAATGTATCTAGATCCTTTGGGAAAATTCCCAGTAGGGGGATAGCGGGCTTGAATGGGATTTCTAGTCCTACTCTTTTGAGGAGTCTCCACACTGACCTCCACAATGGCTGTACCAGTCTACATTCCCACCAGCAGTGGAGAAGTGTTCCCTTTTCCCCACAACCTCTCCAACATTTGTTGTTGGTTGATTTCCTTATGATAGCCATTCTTTCTGGAGTGAGATGGTATCTCAGTGTTGTTTTTATTTGCATTTCACGAATGGCTAGCGATGTGGAACATTTTTTCATGTATTTATTCGCTTCTTTAATTTCGTCCTCTGAGAAGTGTGTATTCATCTCAGATGCCCATTTCTGAATTGGGTCCCGTTTTATCTTAGTTCTTTATATATTCTAGACAGTAGTCCTCTGTCTGATTGCTTATTAGTTCAGATTTTTTCAAAGTTTGTGGGTTGTCTTTTCACTCTGTTGACAATTTCTTTTGACATGCAGAAGCTCCTTAACAAGAGTTGATCCCAGTTGTTGATTCTTTCAAGAGCTTCCCGTGCAAATATATGTTTGTTCATGAACTCTTTACCTACCCCTATGTCTTCAAGAGTTCCTCCTACTTTCTCTTCCAGGAGATTGAGTGTTTCTGTTTTTATGTTTAGATCTTTAATCCATTTTGACTTTAACTCAGTGCATGGTGATAGAGCTGGGTCAAGTTTTAGTTTTCGGCATGTAGAAAGCCATGTTTTCCAGCACCATTTGTTAATTTATATAAAAAGAATTCTCGAAGTACCATGGAGTAGGCAATAAATATTTAAGGGTTTAAAATTTCTGAATTTAGTTAAAATTGTAGTACCATATTTCCAAGAAAAATGTACTTTTTGCAGAAGAAATATGAATAAAATTATACCATGATGCACAAAAATGAAATTGTCCAAAACCGATTATAAAGAAAAACATCATTAAAGTATATGTACTTTAAAAATATTCATCTATGGAAGTACAAAATTAAATAGCATCTTATTTCATATTAGAAAATAAAAGAGCAAGTGGATAAGAAACTAGACTTATTTATTCAAAGGACTGAAAAAAAGAAAATGTCTGTCCTTATTAAAGTTTATACTTTGCAAACGTACTTTTGAAAACTATAAGTAAAATATTTTCCAGTTATACAAACTAGAAATATTCTAATACCTCCAGATGTAGCATATAGAAAATAACGAAGACCATAGCAAGAGAATTTGCTGTATGTTCCTGGATAAAGAATAAAGAGTTCTCAAAATGGTAAGTTATTCAGGACTATGTAAAATTATATTAGACATATTTAAAAGTTCATTGAGGATTTCCACAAAACAGCATAAACCTTAAGTCAGGTTATATACATATTTTTCATATTTATATGTATGTGTCTGTTTAAAAGGCAAGGAACAAGAAATATAAAGTCAATGCAAAATGCAAATACATGTCTTAAAGTTTCTAATTCTAGGAGAAAATATCATGCCATGTCTTCTTATAAGTAGATTGCAAGTCAAAGAAACAATATAAATCATAAAACAAAAAATTAAAAAATTCAGAAAATTAATTAAATATTAATTCAAAATTAGGTATTTCAAAGTATTATTAAAAATTAAAATTAAATTGTGAGTCCAACTAAGAGGCCAGAATGTCGTATATCATATGTACAAATCTGTTATCAATTTAGAGGACTCACATAGTATTTGATTAGGTTAATATGCACAAAAATATCAACTAAGAAAAACTTTTCATGATAGTAAAATATTACTAAGAATAAAACATAACAAAAATGCTTGAATGGCAAATTATGAGCAGCACTTCTAACAGTTTGGGGACAGGATGTCACACAAAGTTCTAGCACGTGGTGGATGTGGACAGTGTCCACGACCCTTACTGGTGGCCAGGTGTCATTTGTGGGACTAAACTGTTGCTATTTCCTTGATATCCACCCTGTAGAAATGAATCAAATCATGACCCATGGGGTGCAGGAGAAGCCCATTTATATAGTATGCTAATAGAAATAATTTGTTTGCGAAAGAATAACTGAAAGTCTGCTGTTGTATACTTCATTTTCTCCTATGTTTAATTGTTTGCCTTATTTGGTGGGTTCTTCCCATTCTCATTGAGGGAGTTGTGGTCATTTTGGTGTCTCTCTAGAATATCTTTTAGTAATCTGTGTAGGGTTGGCTTTGTTGCCATGAAATTCTTTAGTTGTTATTTGTCATGGAAGTATTTCACTTCTCCATTAAACTTCAAAGGGAGGGGCTAGAGAGATGGCTCAGTGGAATAAGTGCTTCCTTGGCAAGGTAAGGATCTGAGTTCATTCCCCGGTTCTGCCAAAAACAACAACAACAACAACAAAAAAAAACTTCAAAGAGAGTTTTTCAGAGCAGATCAGTCTGGGTTGGAATTTGTTTTCTTGTAAGACGTACTTTGCTCTGTGCTTTCCTGGACTTGATGGTTTGTGGAGAGAAATCTGCCATTATTCTGATGGTTTAGAGCTCTGGTACAGTTATTACCTTAGTATCAGGTCTAGATCTACCAAGTTCAAGTTGTCCAGGGCGGTGTGGCTTGGGTCTGGCTGTTCTGTTCAGTTCTTCCTGCTGCAGCCCTTGGAAATGAACCCATCCTGTCACTCTGGCAAGATGTTCTGCTCCTGGGTCAGCTGGGTGGGTCTTGCCTGTAGCTCTCCACAAGGAATTCTTTAGGTTTCACAGCAGGCCTGTCTGATGGAGGAAGTTCACACACATGTGTGGCTTGGGTGCTGGCTGGAATGAAATCTAGTGGAGCAAGGAATGAGCCCACTCCCGGCCAGGCCTGTGTGGGGGCTGGAGTGAGGGCCTGCTGGCCCTGGGCTGCCCACTCCAAAGTCTGTATCTTGATGCTTGGCTGCAGCCTCCCAGGAAGCTGTGTCTTGGGGTGTGCCCTTCAGGAGTGTAGTCATCACCTCACCTGGGGATTCATTGCCTGCAATTTCAGTTACTGTAGTCAGTCATGGGTTAAAAACATGGAATTAGAAATTCCAGAAATCTCAAGGTGCCTTTGAGGAATATGAGGAAGCTTGCAGGGCCCTGAGCTAGGCTGCCCAGGGTGCAAACATCACCCTGGACCCTTCAGGCTGCATGCGCACACAGGGCACATTTCCTATCTGCTAGACTCATGTCAGCATCTGGGGTACCAGATGTCCTGTCTGGCACCTCGTGCTTGTTTTCAAGTAATCCTTCCTCTTTGTTATGAAGGCCCCAAGGCACAAGTATACTTACTCTGGCAGTTTTAGTGCAGTCTGTTTCATAATTGTTGTGTGACCTTGTTAGAGATCCTTATCTCCTAGCACGCCTGATTATCACATAAGCTCTCTGGGCTCCAGGGCTCCTGCTTTCACGCTGGCCACTCCCGCCTCCAGCCTCCAGCACTTTCTCAGCACCGCTGGTTTGGACTTTCCACCGCTGATGCCTCTATTTTCTTCTCAGCAAAGCCAGCTCATCTCAGTTTGACTATTCTGGGTGTCTTGCTTTCCCAGTTTTGAGATTGATGCTCAATTCTTTGAAGAAATGAAGAAAAGTTGTTGAAACCCAGTCTACCTGTATTTTTTCTTTATATATATAAGAGAGAGAATGTTGGCTTCCATGTTCTTTCTATGTGAGGTTGAAGTTTGAATAGTTTTATTAAAGAGACCCTGTCATTCATCTGCTTTATCAAGATATAATCACATGCCATAAAATCCACCAGTGTTTAGTGTGGATTTCAGTTGTTTCAGTAAATCTTCAGAGCTGTTGAACCATTACCAAGATGCAGTCTGGGAACATTTTCATGGCTCCCAAAGTACTGTGAGTGCCGTTCAGCAGTCATCCCCTACTGTGGGCCCAGTCCTGGGAGAAGACTCTGCTCTCTGCCTTTGTGGACTTCTCGCCATTTAATTTTCCGTGGGCACAATACCACCTCATCAAAAAATTCAGAGTTCTTATTGTTCCCAAGAATTTTACAAATTAAGTTAACCCTTTTTGTGACAGTTTTAATCTAATTATTCCCTTTTTTTCACCGTAGAGCTTGAAGCAGAATTATAAACCAATTTCCAAACTAAGTTAAATACTCACGTTTCATTAAAGCTATACTTTCAAGTATAACAGTTTACACTTTAGTTAACATTTCTTCTGTAATTTTTACAATAAGATAAACATTTCAGTACTGAGTATATAAATAGTTCTCGTAAGTAGGTGACAGCTCCTCAACACCATTTAATGAATAATTCACAATATTGAGTTTTATGCTAAAGTGATGTAAGGTGAAGTTACTTCAGAAATGAGTGATCTTGCTTCTGTGATACTTAATGACAATGATGCAATAAACACCTATTAATCTTTTTCTAGAGAAGGCTTTATTTGGAGCAATAATGCCTTTCCTAAATAAATACGTTTCCTCAACACAGCATAATTGTACACTGATTTATGTCAAGCTAAGTTTTCACATACTCTTTTAGTGCTAAAATGTATAGCATAGGTAAACATACACAACCTAGAAAGCACACATTAGTTTTCTCCCCATCTGCTCTGCTCTGAGCTCCAGAAAAGGATGTTGTCCCCTAAATTAAGAAACACCAGCTGTGATGAAGCAATGGGCTCTTGGCTGAAATCTGGACACTGAAGAAATTCGGAGCAAAACAAGTAGCAGTCTGGCAAATGGAAAGAGCTCTGAGATGGTGAAGGTTCGTGAAAGAGCCAAGCTAAGCAGAGACAGTGGACCTGGGGAAACCCACTGGCAAATTCCAGCAGTCTTGCGAGATGACAATAGTTGTATAAATATGGAAATAGAGGAGACCCAAGGTGGAGAATGTAACACAGCAAGCGATGTTTGGTGTAGCCTGTGCTGAAATTGGCTTCCTGGCTATACTCTTCAAGCTTACTATTTGGCTAATCACTGTGCTTCTCTTGAAATCTATTCTTACCTTTACTTGTGAGCATTCTTTCCATATGAAAACAAAAATTCCACACAGTCAAGAAATCAAATATCACAAAAAGGCATTGCATAGAAAAGGCGAATGCCCTCATACATTCTTTGGCCGCTGCTCAGAGGTAAATGTTTTGGTTGTTCTTGTTCTCATGGTGACAAATTCCAATCCTATATGTCCACATCTTCACTGATAAAGGGAAAATAAGTAAACCTAGGCTCTATCCTAGTGAAAGGAATATTTTTAGATGTTATGTCATCTTCAATTAGAATCATAGCTCGTAAACAGTTTTATTATTTTTATTATGAAGTGGAGCCCAAGCAGAGAATTGTCAAAAACTGTAAGTTGTGTTTTGTAATGGATTGATAGTAAATCCTGTGTGTTTTAGCAGACCCCAGCCACTGCTGTGTTCACAGCCCCCTGACGCCTAGGTTACGTGGTAACAACAGAGAAATTAATTTAACTTAGGTCTAAAGTTGCAGGAGTGCTCTGAATTTCTACGCAGCAGACTGCAACCTGAGAATGTATCCTCCTGAGAAGTAATGGAATCTCAGCCTGCCACTGCCCCCAAGCTTCAGCCAATCAGAGGCTGCCACCTCATCAGACCCTGCCCACGTATGGCAAGCGCAGGACTGTCAGCACATCCAGCTGCCTCTTTCCTCTTCCTGTCTATAAATACTTCTGCAAGATGCCTACCGGTTCAGGGCGCTACCTCATACAGGATATTTATATCTCTAAACAAACTCTGCTAGATTTAATTGGTCTCAAGTTTTTTCTTTTAACAGGGTCAGCCAGATAACTCTGCAGACTGAAGTGCTTGCTTAGGCAGTACAGGAACTGGGGTTAAATTGTGGGCATGATGTGTGGCCCTTCCCTGGGGCACGCTGGGAGGGCGCCTGAGGCCGGGCGTGGTGGCACACACCGTAATTCCACCGCTTAGGAGGCTGAGAACAGGAGGATAACTACGAGTCCGATCCGTGCAGTGAGACCTTCCATACTCTGTATGCAAATTATTGGGGGCTCTCAGCATCTGAAAGGGATAAGAAGTGGGAGCCCCGCGGCAGGCGCGCAGATGGAGGCCGCTCTGGGGACGCCTCTCCACTCGCCTCCCTGCCCACGGGGCAGACTCCTGCGAGACTGAGGACCCGAAGAGCCCACTGACATAGCGGGTGGTGACTGCTAGGATTTTTGGCGGCACAGTAAAGACATGGAGATAAAGGAAGCCTTATTAACTGTAAAGATCCAGGGAGGGTCAAGGGCAGACGGGGGCCCTCGGACTGGAGACAGAGAGAGCTGAGACCTTTATGGGCTTGAGGGGCAGTTTCGGTTACATGTTGGCACTGGTTGGGGTCTCTCCTGCATGCCTGGGAAAGGACTACCTGGAAGCCCTCATTGCCCCTTTCCAGACAGGGATGCAGAGGATGGAGACCCTGAGGTCCCCTGTTCCCCGCCGTCCGCCTGTGCTCAGTTCTGCTACTTTGGCCACCGCCAGGCCTACTACTTTCTACCACCAGGTCACCATGAAAGCATCCTGCAGTCCCTGGGTTATGAAAGGGCTGGGGAGACCTACTTCAGTGTCAGCCAGGGCTTGCATGTCCAGCCGGGAAGAGCCCACAGCAGCTGCCTAAAGGGAGAGATGCTGCCTGCTGCCTGCTGCCTGAGACTATTCAGTCTCCAGGGTCACCTCATCCAGCACAAAACTGGTCACGATCCTGCCCCAGGGCCGGGGACCCCGAGAGCACCTGGGGGAGGCCTGCAAGCTGGCCAAACACCTCGTACTGAGCTTCACTCGAGTGAGAGGCCCACAGGCCTGAGAACGCCGGCGATCTAGCTGCCCGCTCTCAGGCTGCTCTGCACCCCACCAGGGCCTCTGTGCCCAGCTTTAACCTTTTCCATCACATCTGAGCCAAGACAAGCGTGAAGCTGCATGGGGAGGAGGTGGCTGAGCTGCCCTCAGAGTCTGTGGAGGAGCTGTCCTTCCTCATTTCTGGGCATCCTGACACTCCCTGCCCATAGGACCATCTTGTCAGCACAGCCAGCCCTGCAGAGGAGCCTGAAGCAAGCCCTGTGCATGGCGGAACCAGCAAGTACCTGCCATCCTGCTAGGGCTGCAGCTCGAGTGCCCAGGGTCATAGATTCTCTGTGGCCTCAAGGCATCTGCTAGTCACCGAGGAGTGCTGTGTGGGGCAGAGGGCCAGAGTCCTGGGGCCCTGTTGCTTTGCTGAGCTCCTTGTGCCTGGCAGGGCTCTGTCTGCCTGGGCCTCACGCACATTGCCTGCAGCTTCCCAAATTATTTCAAGCTGTATTTGTGCATTCAAGGACTCCTGCCTCTCAGCAGCTGTTTGCAACATGCTGCCTTCCTCCATGGCAGCACTGCAGTGCCCTGCACCCCATGGCCATGGCCAGGCCTCCTCTGAGCCTCTGTGAAGATAAACTGGGGTGTCTTCCTCCCACTTGAGCTCTGAGCTTTTGCTCACAGAGAAGCTTTGAAATGTGTAGCTGTTTGTAAGTCTTTTGTTGGTGCCAGCCACGAGGATGAGCCATGGCCATTACTTGGCCAGTTTGCTCTGTGTGGAAGCCTGGGACAGTGTTTTCTCTCCAGGTGGCTCTTCTTGTTTTCCTCTGTGGCCCCACAGTCTTTTTGAATGGAAGGTTTGGGACACCACTGAGTTACAGAACGTTGCAGTGCAAGTTCTCTTGTGTCCTGGGTCCTCACTGGCCTTGGAGGGCTGGGGCTAGGATGTTAGCTGTCCTTATAGACCTTCTTTTTCTCAAGTTTTTTGGTTTGCAAACTTGGGTTGTTGGCCCTCCAGGAGAGAAGCTTAATGATATTGTTACCCTAAAATATAGGCTGTTGGGCTTGACATCAGTATCTGTCTGAATATCAAATGCCTTGGCCATGGCATGGAATAAATATTTTCTGTCAATCGTTGATGTGCTTTGAGTCCATACAGAATGTGAAAAAAATTGTAAAGATAGAAATAGACAGTTGCAGATTTTTGCATGGAGATTTGGAGATCTTACTGTGTGCAGCATTGTAGCAGGACAGTCCTATGACTTTTTTGGCTCTTATTTTCATTTATCACCTTTTTTATAAAACAAGCATTTACATGAGAGAGAGTATGGCCATGATTGATTTGACATTAGAAGCAGTGTGCTTTTGGAGGACCAGGGTGACGTGGAATCCAAGCGTGACCTTGGTATTGTACATTGCTATCTTCAGTGTAGTTGCTGTACACAGTTTCAGGGTAAATCCTGAGAGGATTTTACTGACCTTGTCAGATACAAAAGTTACATTTATATTATCCTAAAATATTTATTCAGCCCCTAAGAAAATACAGAAAAGAAAGGTAAGTCTCCAGCACGATGGGACCTCCACTGGCTTTCCTGTGCCCTGGTCCCGTGTGGCTCTCCCACCGTTGCCCCTGGCTGTTCAATGGGAGGAAGTCACTCAGCCCATCCCTCGCCCATGAGCAGAGGGCGGAACTTCATGCCTTGAGGGAGGCGTGGGAAGGTGCGGACATGCCGATGCAAGGCGCTGCTTGCCTGCCGTCCTCCCTTCCTGGTTTCCTTCCCTTCCTGGTCTCACAGTGCATTCCTCACTAATTGCCCGTCCATGCATGCAGTGAAAGAGCTAAACAGCCACTCACTGATGCTAATAACTTTTATGCTGAACATTTCCTTTCCTTTTTTTATGTATTTGGTACATGGTGTCGCTATGCAGCTGGGACTCGTAGTGATCCTCTTGATTTCATCCTCCCTGGTGCTGGGATTACAGAAGTGCACCACCATGCCTGGACTTGGTGGCTGGATCAGAGTTCCCAGAGGTGGTGCTAGTGTGGCATGTCATTCCAGGGATCAAATCCTGGTCCCTGAAATTGCCTAAGCAGGCGTTTAGTCCACTGAGCCATCTCACTGGCCCTCAAACTTTCCCTTGCAATGCAGTCCTTTACAGTAAATTCTGGTTAGTGCTTCAGGATGGCTCCCTCGCTTTCTGGCATGTGAGGGAAGTAAATGTGGGCTGTGCACCTGCCCTAGGTAGGGGCTGATCACTTACCCGGCACACTCAGCGATTTTAAGTGGTGAAATGCTGTTGGGAAACTATTAACTTGTCACTGCTTATGACTTTTGCCACAGGGTTGTCACAGCCTTCAGAGTTCTTCTGCATTCATATCTAGGAAACATGCAATTTAAAATAAAAAGCAAATGTCTATTCCAATACATCTAAAAGATCTCAGGCACTGACTTTCTCTAACCTCAATGCTTTTGTGTTTTTTTTTTTCTTTTTCTTATATCAAAACACTGAGCCCTGAAAGAAGCAGGGTTAGCTATTCTGTATTCCATAAAGGAAATAACTTTAAATAAATGAACCTATATTACAGGTGAGTCTATTAATGGATTTTTTAGTAACCGTAACCTGTATTTGTGAAGGATTTAGGGACAAAGTCATTAGCCCCCCATTGTACCCCATTGTACATTGCTATCTTCAGTGTAGTTGCTGTACACAGTTTCAGGGTAAATCCTGAGAGGATTTTACTGACCTTGTCAGATACAAAAGTTACATTTATATTATCCTAAAATATTTATTCAGCCCCTAAGAAAATACAGAAAAGAAAGGTAAGTCTCCAGCACGATGGGACCTCCACTGGCTTTCTTGAATACTACAATAGGGTAGTATTCACATAAATAAGCAGTTTAATCTGTTTCTTTCTTCTTGTATAACCTTCCCTCCATATCTTGGGATTTTGCATATGTGAATTTACCCAGTCAGACAGAAATTATTACCGAAAATACTGCCCCATATATAACATCTAAAGACATTCTCATCATTGTTCTCGACACAATAGCACAGCCCAACTGTTCACACCGTATTTACGCTGCACTATATATTGTAAGTAATCTGGAGGTGATGAGCTGCAAGGCGGGGCCCATGCAGCTCTGCAGGCATGGCAGCCTCCTGTCTAATTGAGCTTCTGCGTGTTGGACATCGTGAGCATGGAGGAGAGGCACCTTCTGCAGGAGGACAGCAATTACTAACTTCTTACATTCCAGCCTTTATAAATGTAAAAATAAAGGATTTTTCAGAACCAGATATTTTGGAAAATATTCTTTTCAGAGAAGTTTTCCCTTCATCCAACAATGTTTGGTCTTGTTTTGGAATTTTAATTGGTTACTTCATTAATCTGCGTATTACAGATCTCATTTTTTTTTTTTTTTTTTTTTTTTGTGGAACCAGGGATTGAACTCAGGCCCTTGCACTTGCCAGGTAAGCGCTTATTCTACTGAGCCATCTCCCCAGCCCCTCCAGATGTCATTTTGGAAGACACGCTTTCTGCTCCACCCTTGACTCTTCTCTTCCTTGCTCCTGTGCAGAGTCACAAAAGTGCTATCCTATGCTATAGACAGAGATTTATCTTTT
>PVKA01042703.1:0-17242 GCA_004027165.1 Ctenomys sociabilis | reverse complement strand
TCTTAGATATAGTCACCACGGGGGGTAACTGTTGCTACAGAAGCTTCAAAAGTCTGAAAATATAACTGGAAACTTACCAAAACTAAGAAAAAGCACAACCAGAAAATTAAGGCAGGTTACTACCAAGTAAGTGGTGGTATTTGAATGAGTAATGTAATCTTTTACATTTATAAGCACAACCGAAAATAAAGATCACAATATCTTCAACTTAATATAATGGAAACTTATTCTGAATACAAAAATTTACAGCTTGCTATCAAGTTAACAATAGGATTTCATATCCATGGCAAATCTATGCCAAACCCAACTTTACCCCCATTTTTGTGATTCAAAACACTGAAATTTGATCCAAACACTACTAAAGGAGATCAGGCATACAGCTCAATATTAAAGTATTTTCTTAGCACACAGGAGTCTCTGAGTTCAATTCCTGACACCACTGAATAAACAAAAATTAAGGCAAAACAAAGATATGGAGAGATAACATAACAAATTGGTAAGCATATGATGGTAAGTAATATATCTTTCACAATGTACACTTTATTCTGAATATTTCTGTTCCCTCAGAATTCCTATTGTGAAATCTTAACTCTCAATGTGATGGTGCCAGAAGATAGGCTTTTGAAGGAGTTTAGATGTTGAAGGCAACATCCTCATGATGGGGTTAGTGCCCTTGTACAGAAGATGAAGAGCACTAGCTTGTCCCTCTACTACGTGAGGGAGCAACAAGAAAGCACCATCTCTGGAACAGGAAGAAGCCTTTATAAACTCTGACCAGGAAGCCATCCTGACCTTTAACTCTCTATATCTGTGAGGAATAAATTTCTGTTGTTTGTGAAAAAAACAAAAAAAAACAAAAAAAACAAAAACAAATTGTTTTGTCAGCTTATCTTAGCTGCCCTTTTTATTTTTCTATCTCTTCTGTTCTACAGAAACAATTCTAATTAAGTAAATTGGCTAAGTGATTTGTAAATCATCTGTCTTTTCCTTTTTGAGAAATATTGTGCCTTTCCATATAGAGTTCATTTTTGGATTTGATTTAGGAGTTTTTATTCTTTCAAAACTCAACAATAATTCATGACCAGAATGTCTAAATTCATAATGGGTTTTATAAGTGGCTAATTGTTTTGTGAATAACTGATATATATATATATATATATATATATATATATATATATATATATATATATATTTATATGCCATAATTTTGAAACTAAAATGTAGTTTATTTTTTAACACAAGAAAGCATAGGTTTTTTTTTTTTTTTTTTGTCTTTTTGAGACAGGGTCTCACTATGCAGTTCAGGCTGGGCTTAAGCTCACTTTGTAGCTTAGGCTGGTCTCGAACTCACAACAATCCTCCTGCCTCAGCCTCCCGAGTGCTGGGATTACAGGCATGCACCACCACGCCCGGCTAAGCATAGGTTTTAATATCATCATACTTTCTGTATTTCCAATTGTAAAATGAAGAGAAATAAAAAAATCATATTGTCAAACATATAATCAAAGAAATCTATTTACTTATATAAAGCCATATATACATTGGCCCAATACTCCCCCTTACATTTTATGTGTTGTAATACTTTGGAAGATTTTTTAAAAACTTGACATATAAAATTATACATATTTAGGGGATATAATATAATATGTGTGGTAACGTTCAAATCTTTACCTCATTTATTATGTCTTTGCACAGTCTGTTAGACAAAAATGAATTAATATACTTTGATATATATTATATATATACATATATAATATATATATATATATATATATATATATATATTCCATGAAATTTTATTCATTGTTGAATAGTTAATTGGAGAGGAGATATTCAGAGAAGTTCTGATTAAAATTTTATTGATGTGAATTTTGATTCATGTATTCTAGTAAACTTTTAGGCATAAATCTCAGAATATCTTTGGGACCTCATCATGTATTTTAACTGGTTTTACTGTACTTATAGCTTTTAGAAAGAAAAAGACAATTGCAAGACCTGGTACAGATGGGTGAATTTACCATATTTCCCAGGACATGAAAGAACATTTGCATAATCTTAGAACTGCAAGAAAAGAACTTACTCAGCATTAGTGATAATGCATCTGAAAATTCTAAAAGAAGTTTCAGGGGCTGGGGAGAAATAAGTGCTTCCTTGGCAAGCTCAAGGGCATGAGTTCAATCCCCAGTTCTGCCAAAAAAAAAAAAAAAACAAAAAAAGAAGTTTCATTTGTCATTGCCAAAATGAATCTGACAAATTAATATATAGTTTTGCATTATTAAGTACAATAATGTAATTTTGATGCTTTTTTATTATAGAATTGATGTTGATACTAGGGATGCTCTACTAAATTTTAATTTTAGTAGATTCTTATTAGGTCATGTAGTTTTGACTCTTCAGTGTATGACTCTTTAGTGGGCAATATATGTACAATTTTGACTATGTTTTTTTTTTTTTTTTTTTTTACAGGGTCTCACTATGCAGTGATCTTCCTGACTTCTGCCTCCCTAGTGCTAGGATTACAGGGACACTCCACCATGCCTGGACTCCATCGCCCACTCAGCACACCCAAAGGTGGGGCCTGCACGGCATGTGGAATCAGGAATTGAACCCTGGCTGCTGCATTTACCTATGATTTAAATATGTTTCCATATTAAAGAACTTATATGCTTCCCTTTCCATAATTATCTATTTATACATTATTTTTTTCTCTTACTATTACTTTATTTTAACCTGAATGAAATGTAACATTATATACATACATATATATGTATATATATGTATGAATATATGTATTTATGTATATTTATATGCCTTGCCTCTCATTGTTGGGTTAAAACAATTTCATTTCACTATTATGATTCTGATTCAATTCAGAATATGGAAAAATGGTAAATATCTAATATTGATCATTATTTTTTGTAATATTAATGAGGTTGTATGGTGTAGTGAAATACCAAAAATAAATTAAATAATTTTCAAAAATTATGATAAAATTTACTTCAATTATTTAAAGCCAGATTGGACCGAGTTCCTAATGGCTTTGTAATTGGTTAAGTGACTGATAAAATACTGATTCTTCCTAAATGTATCTCATCTTTGAATTGCATTTCTATTTGGTACTGGGCCTCTAACTCATGAACTAAACATGCTAGGAGGTGGTGTGCCAATGAGCTGCTAATTGCCAGGCCTGCTAATTTTAAGTGTATAATTTTTGCAACCAAAATAGACTCCCCTTTTTATATCCTTACCTTTTCTCCAGTTAAAAATGTAGATATTATAATTATGTTAAAAATCTTTTTAGGGAAGCCATGTATGCTTTTTCTTAATTTATAGGTAGAAAAAGCTGTACTCAATTGGTGTCTGTATTAGGAGTAATGAATAGCAGTAACCATGAGGTATTGCAATATTACGTAAGTTCATTTGTACAGGGAACTTCAGTGGCATAGTTTTGCTTTCTCTATTTTTAGATTTCTATTACTGTTTGGCACAAAAGAACATGTGAATACGCATATATACCATATTTATTATTTCATCATAATAAAAGACAATAGAGAACTTTCCTTTTTCACAATAATTTAATTCATTTTAATAGATACCAGTTAGATTTCAGAAGTAATACTTTTAATTAGAAGCAACATAATAAATTCCTAGGTCACAAAAACTGTTCTGAAATAATGAGGCTATGTGGTTGTTGTTTAACTGGGGCTTAGAACATGATCAAAACTTGAGAGTATTATTTATAGAATAGACATTCATTTTTTTCAGTGGATATTTATTGAGCACATACTTTTTGTTTGTTTCATGCTTGAACAAATGAGAGGACCTTCTAAGTTTCTGCTATTGTACTAAACTTTATACAGAAGCCTTATTTTATGTGAAAGCTTTTATATTTAGAGCAATATAATCAAGTAGGCTATAAACAAAAAACAGCACTAACTTATAAAAGGAACTAAAACAAGAACATATGTGAGGATAAAAATGATAGTATGTTTTGGAAATGCACTATTACTTGGGCAAATTATAACTTACTATTAGCTTTAATAGTTTAGTGCTATTACTTCTGAATAGCATACATATTAGATATAGTAAACTTGGAGAAGATAGCAAATGCAAAGTGTCTTTCAAAATTGTGTTAATGCAAATTTCAGAGTTAAAGTTTGCTCGTAAAGGTGACAAGTGTGGTACTTTAGAAAAGTTTCTGTTAATTTAAATCAACATCAATTTAGAGCTGGACAAGAATTTTTAAATTAATTTTATTGAGAAACAAATAGAAATAAGACAGTTTCAAAATCGATTAGTAGGACAGTTTCAATAATTATTACATTGCATATTGTTGTATTCATAGTGGTTATCAGTACAAGATGCAGACATAGTATCCTGTCCAAACACTATTAGTACAAATCTTTCTTCTCATTGAATTAGGAGAAAGTAGCTGTGTATCTATCCCATTTTGTATATACAGATACAAAATGGTCCTTGATTTGTACCCTCTTTTGTTAGTTTTGTCAGAGATGGATATTCCATTGTCATTTAAATATTGTAGGTGTGGGAATTTAGCAAAATAGTCCAATATAGTTCAGTAGTCCATAATAGTAGTGGGTTATCCATAGAACTGGCAAGGTCAGAAATTGTTCACTTGAGCCTTTTATAGTTCAGCATACTAATATGGTTTTACTTTTTATACTTATACTTTTCTGCTGGATGGTTATAACCAAGATAGAGCAAGACCTATATAACAAGAAATGTAAGTTGTGTATGTGACAAGGTCAATCAAATCCCCTCAGGGTTTAGCTTGAAACCTTGTACTGCAGTTTGTAGATCCTTTGCCAGTGTCAGCCATGTGGATGAGTCATGGTTATTGCTTGACAAATTTGCTTTCTGTGAAAGCCTGAGAGCAAATTGAATAAGAATTTGTAACTTCCTTTGGAATCCATAATGAAAATATATAGTATAAAATATTTTCAATAGTGTAAAATACTTAAGAAAGTCCTTTTGCTAGCTTCTGAAGTCATTTTAATGGTATACTTGCTGTAAATCTTTACTCTTTCAAGCAGTACTTTATTGGTAAGGTCTCTTGAAAGTTTTCTTCTAAGAATGAATTATGACTTAGTTTCTAGTTTGTATAGCCTTGCAATTTATCATTCTATAGTAGTGCCTCAGTTCATGAATATAATTCTTTCCACAATTCTGGTTGAAAACTGAACTGGATGAGAACTTAATAAAAGTTCCTCATAACCTAACCAGAATCAAGGAAAGAAATAAATTCATGGATCAAAGGACCACAGCACTTACTTGAAGTATTCTGTATTCTATCTTGTTTTTCCCGGAACTCACTCTCTTCCCATTGTGAGCTCTCAAGTCAGTATGAAGTCTCATTTTATTTTACTAGCTCATGAAGTTCATTGGGATTAGATTCCTATTTGGATCAGAGGTGGTTATTATTTTTTGAATTACATTATTTTTTGTTTAGAAATGGAGAGAGCTCTCTGGTGTTAATTTGGTTAACAAGTATTTTAAAAGAGATTTAATGTCCAAAAAAGTGAATAGAAATTGAGAGTCACTAAAATAATAGTTCTCAAAATGCAGCACATATTACAATTGATGTTTGGCGCTTTTAAGAATTTCTACTTCTACCAATTAAATCAGAATATTATGGAATAGAATCAAATACTTTGGAATCAGGGTGTCCAGATAGTCAAACATCATCCTTAATATTCGAGTGAAGATTTCTTTGGATGAACTTAACATTGAAACAAATAAAAAAAGTAAAGCAGATTCACTCATAATATAGGTGATCTCATTCTTTGGCTGAAAACTTAAAAGACTAAATATCGTTCCAAGAAAAAATTTCCCTGCTCAACTTTTTTTCATACAGACATTGTGTTCTAAGCCTGAAAATATACAACTTGAACTGGGACCCTGGCTCTTTCTGGTTCTACAATGGCTTCTAATCTTTGCTTTTAGTTTCTGGACTTTTACTGGGACACAAGTCTACAGATTTTGGGTTTGCCATCTTTCATAACTTCATGAGCCATATATGTATATATATTATTGGTATAAATTCAATATACAGAAGGACCATAGTCATTATAGGGAATTTGTGTCTGTACAAGATATGTCTAGTTTCCTCTTTCCCAATTCCCATCCCCTTTTCAAATCCCCTTGCACTCCCTATTCACAAAGGTCTGTTTTTATCTTCCTTTTTTTCTTCCTTTCCTTTTTTTTCACCTACCCCCATGTCCCTTTTCCTTTTGAACCATTTTTCCTATTTCAAAATATGTATTGTACATTTATGATCTCATTTATATCTTTCATTTCTCATACTAGAGTGATAATGCAATATTTACATGTGTGCCTGATTTATTTCACTTATTATGATGCCATGGTACACCCATTTAACTATAAATGTCTCAATTTTATCTTTATTTATAGCTGAATATGCCAATAAATAGAGAAAGCACATCATTTTTATCCATTCATTGGTTAATAGGCATTTGAGTTGTTTCCAAGATTGAGCTATTATAAACCGTGCTGCTGTAAAGAAGGGTACACATATCACTGTGCTATAATACTTTTAATTCTTCCAGGAAGATACCCAAAAGGGGAATAGCTGAGTCAAATGGAACTATTACTCTTAGTTTTTTGAGGCATCTTCACACTGATATCCACAATGGTTGCCCTACCCTACATTCCTCTCTACAGTGAAGTATTCCTTTTTAATGTTTTTTCTTGATCATATCCATTCTTTCTGGAGTAAAATTAATTTTAATTTTTAAATGATCAGTGATGTGGAACATTTTTTATATTTTATTTATTGCCATTTGTACTTCTTCTGAGAAATGCCCATCATTTCAGATGTCCATTTTTGGACTGGATCTTTGAATTTGTATGGTCTGATATTTTTCAGTTCTCTATATGTTGTAGATATTAGTCCTCTGTCTAAAGAACAACGGGGCCCAGACCCAGCACAGCTTGGCCTGTGAGTGAGGGGTCCAGGCTTGCTATGCCAGAGACATTTCCCAGCGATCCGTCCCATCCCACAGCCCCAGACCCAGTGTAGCTCAGCCTGTGGGTGGGAATGGTGGACATCCCCCTTGCCCCCGTCACACTGGAGAGGCTTTTCCAAGCGTTCTCCCATTCAGGCCCGTGGCCCTGGACCCAACACAGCTAGGCTGACCCAGCACAGACTGCCCAGTGAATGAGAACACCCACTATCCTTTTGGGAGCCCAGCGGACCCACCAAAGCCCAGGCCCATCCACCTAGAGAGTGACCTGCCTGAGACATGAGAGCTGACTCCAACAACTTTTCAGCTCCCCGCCCCAAACACAGCCCAGATAGTGGAAATTTTCACTACCGTTCTGCATCCCAGTTCGGTTCCTGCTCACCTGACCAGGAAACCAATAGAGGGGAACCACAGGAGCTGCAGCAAAAAGGAAATGAACACAACAGCTAGTTCCAGGCCAGGCATAACTGGATAATCTCAAACTTAATAGACTGGCACCTGAATCTCATTACACACTAAGGTTATAGATGCACCAAAGCTCTACACCAAAGGTCAGAGATCAGTGCTATACAAAATGACAAAGACAAGGAGAAAAACGCAATCTCAGGCCTTGAGTCCACCAGAAAGGGCAGAGGACATTAGCTCAGCTGAAAGGAATGAATTGAGAGAAACGGAAGCAAAGGAACAACAGAAGAAAGGTATAGAGGAACTCAGACAAGAATTAATTCCTGAGATAAAAAATAAATATTTGAATACATAGCATCTGAAATAAAGAAATAAATCCAGAAACATCTGGGGGAAAACCAATGCTCACCCAGAACAAGTATAGAGAGCACTATTCCAGCTGAAATGTATGAATTAACAGCATACAAAGCAAGGAAGCAACAGCAGAAAGATCATGAGGAACTCAAAACAGAAATAATTCTTGAAATCAAAAGAGTTCTTTGAAAAAAAAGAATTCTTTGAAATCACAGCATCTGAAATACAAAAACAAGTCTGGAAATATTCAGAGGAAACCCAACTGGGAAGAAACTCTGCAGAAAAGGAATAAATAACTACCTCTAAAGAAGACATGAATAAAAAAATAGAGAACAGAAATATGATGGATTCCATGAATGAGCAATACAGAAAAGAAATAAAACATATGAAACAGAGTCAAAGAGATACAGAAGAACTAAAAATAACAATCATGAGTCTACAAAATCATTTGAGTGAAAGTGAAGACAGAGTTTCAGATCTAGAAGATGCTAGTGCAGCTCGTGGAAAGGTGAGAAAGGATCTCTTAAAAACAATGAGAATGCAGGAAAAAACAATCCATCACCTGCAAGATGATGCCAGGATGAACAATGTGAGATTAATTGGTATCAATGAGAATGAAGGAGTCAATACAAATGGAATAAAAAGAATTTGGGGAGAATTAATCTCAGAAAGCTTCCCAAATATGAGGAAGCAATCCAACATTCAGGTAACCGAAGCATACAGAACACCTAATAACTTTAACCCATGTAAAAACACACAGGGATATATAATAGCCAAGATCCCAGAAATCCAACACAAGAATAATATACTGAAAGCTGCTAGAGAGAAGAAGCAGATCACATTCAAAGGAAAACCCCTCAGAATTGCAGCCGACTTCTCTATACACACCATGAAGGCAAGGACAGCATGGAGCAGAGTTCTTCAAGTCCTGTACGAAAGCAAATTCCAGCCCAGACTATTGTACCCTGCAAAACTCTCAAGTTTGATGGAGAAGTGAAATACTTCCACGACAAAGAACAACTAAAGAATTTTATGATGACAAAGCCATCCCTTCACAGGCTATTGAAAGATGTTCTAGAGAGAGACCACAAGGACCGGAACTCCACGAATGAGAACAGAAGGAACCCACTAAACAGGACAGACAATGAAACACCGGATACAAAGGACTAAACAACACCAGGTAAATGTCAAGACAAACGTAAGTCAACACATTTCAATTATAACCATCAATGTAAATGGACTCGACTCACCAATTAAGAGAAACAGACTGGCACAGTGGATTAGGCAACAAAATCCAACAATATGCTGTATATAAGAAACACACTTAACTCAAAAGGACATTCATAGGCTCAAAGTCAAAGGATGGAAAACAATACTACATGCCCCAGTACCTCAGAAAAAAGCAGGAGTAGCAATTCTGTTCTCAGACAGTCTCAACTTCAAACCAAGAGTGATCAAACGACACAAAGAAGGCCACTATATATTGGTCAGGGGAAAAATTCAAGAGCAAGAGGTAACACTCATAAATATCTATGCACCAAACACAGGAGCACCCAACTATGTAAGACACATCTTAATGGACATGAAAAACCTAATACCTAAGAGCACAATCTTAACAGGAGACCTTAACACCCTCTTTTCTCAAAAAGACAGATCAACCAGACAAAAAATTAACAAAGAAGTAGAAGAACTGAACCAAAGCTTGGAACACATGGACCTGGTGGACATATAGAGAGTGTTCCACCCAACCACAGCAGAAAACACATTTTTTGCAGCTGCACATGGGTCATTTTCCAAAATTGACCACATACTAGTCCAGAGGTCATGCGTAAGTATATGAAAGAAAATAGAAATTATCGCATGCATATTATTTGACCACAGTGCAATGAAACTGGAAATAAATAACAAAAGAAAGCAGAAAATCCCCCCAAATTCATGGAAACTAAACAACACCCTACTCAGCAATCAATGGGTCACAGAAGAAATTCAACAAAACATTCAACAATATCTACAATTCAATGAAAATTCAAGCACAACTTGCTGGAATTTATGAGATACAATGGATGCAGTTCTTAGAGGGAAAATCATAGCTATGAACTCACACATTAGGAAAACAGAATGGGAACAAATAAAGACCCTAATTTTGCACCTCCGACATTTAGAAAAAGAAGAGCAAACGAAACCCAGAGCACAAAGATGGGAAGAAATTGTAAAGACTAGAGAATTAATTCAATAGAGATGAAGAAAACAGAATTAATTCAATAAAGATGAATAAACAGTTCAAAGAATCCACAAATGAAAAAGCTGGTTCTTTGAAAGACTAAATAAAGCTGATAAGCCTCTAGCCAACCTCATCAAAAATAGGAAAGAAAAAATTCAACTACATGCAATAAAGAATGAAAAGGTTCAAATCACCACAGACCCAGCAGAAATTCAGAAGATTATCAATTGTTACTTTGAGTATCTTTACACTCACAAAATAGAAGATATGGACCGATTCTTCAAAAGGTAAAAATTATCAAAACTGAAGCAAGAAGACATAAGAATTCTCAATATGCCAATAACAGCAAGGAAATGCAAAACATAATAAAAAGCCTACCAACAAAGAAAAGTCGACGTCCTGATGGATTCACATCTGAATTCTATAAGAAATTTATAGAAGATATAATCCCTACACTCCTCAAACTCTTCAATGAAATTGAAAAGGAAGCAGTCCTCCCAAAATCATTTCTGGAGGCAAGTATTCTACTGATTCAAATCCAGGGAAAGACACAACCAAAAAGGAGAACTACAGGCCAATCTCCCTCACAAACATAGACGCAAAAATACTCAATAACATCGTAGCAAATAGAATACAGCAAATTATCAAGAAGATCATACACCATGACCAGGTAGGATTCATTCCAGGGATGCTAGGATGGTTTAATATTTGAAAATCTATAAATGTAATATACTTTATTAGTAGACTGAGATCTATAAACCACATGATCATCTCAACTGATGCAGAGAAAGCTTTTGACAAAGTCTAATACTCATTCAGGTTCATAGTTCTACAGAAAATTGGAATACATGGACTCTACTTCAATTTGATAAAAGCTATCTATTATGACCCAAAAGCTAATCCTAAATGGGGAAAACCTGAAATCTTTTACTCTTAAATCAGGTAGAAGACAAGGATGTCCTCTATCACCCCTCCTATTCAATATAGTCTGGAAGTATTAGCAACAGCCATTAGAAAAGAGGGAGAAATAAAAGGAATAAAAATAGGTAGAGAAGGTAAATTATCGCTACTTGCAGATGACATGATACTTTAGTTGGAAGACCCCAAAAATTCCACCAAGAAACTACTAGAACTGATATGGAAATTCAGTAGCATAGCTGGATATAAAGTCAATACTCAAAAGTCAATAGCATTCCTCTACAGAGATAACAAGCACACTGAAAAGGAAACAATACCTTTTACAATAGCACTGTGGAAAATTAAATACATTGGAATTCGCTTAACCAAAGAAGTCAAAGATCTTTTCATAGAAAATTACAACACCCTAAGAAGAGAGAGTATAGAGGATTTCAGAAAATGGAAAGATATTCCATGCTCCTGGATAGGAAGAACCAACATCGTGAAGGTGACCATACTCCCAAAATTGTGGTACAGATTTAATGCAATCCCTATCAAACTGCCACCAACATACTTCCCAACCCTAGAGAAATAATTCCTAAAATTAATTTGGAACCACAAACAAACTAGAATAGCAAAGGCAATCTTGGTCAATAAAGACGAGGCAGGAATCATCACAATTACTGATTTGAAATCATACTACAAAGACACTGTGATTAAATCATCATGGTATTGGCAACAAAATAGACCTGAGGATCAATGGACTAGACTACAAGATGCAGAGGCATCTACAAACACACTCAGCCATCTGATTTTCAACAAAGGGGCCAAAAAAGCTTACTGAAAGAAAGATAGCCTGTTTAACAAAAGGTGTTGGAAAAACTGGCTTTTTATATGCCTAAAACTAAAACTTGACCCAGGCATATCACCATGCACTAAGCTAATGTTAAATGGATTAAAGATCTAAACATTAAAACAGAAACAATCTTCTGGAAGAGAAAGTAGGAGGAACTTTTGAAGACATAGGTGTAGGCAAAGTGTTCATGAACAAACATATATTTGCACGGGAAACACTTGAAAGAATCAACAACTGGGATCAACTCTTCTTGAAGAGTTTCTTCATGTCAACAAAAATTGTCAACAAAGTGAAAAGCAAACCAAAAGTTTGAAAACATCCTAACTAGTAAGCAATCAGACAAAGGTCCGCTGTCTAGAATATATAAAGAACTAAGATATAACAGGGCCCTCAAAAGACCCAATTCTGATATGGGTGTCTGAGATGAATACACACTTCTCAGAGGACGAAATTAAAGAAGCGAATAAATATATGTAAAAATGCTCCACATCACTAGTCATCCATGAAAGCAAATAAAAACAACACCGAGATACCATCTCACTCCAGAAAGAATGGCTATCATAAGGAAATCAACCAACAACAAATGTTGGGGAGGTTGTGGGGAAAAGGGAACACTTCTCCACTGCTGGTGGGAATGTAGACTGGTGCAACCATTGTGGAGGTCTGCGTGGGGACTCCTCAAAAGAGTAGGACTGGAAATCCCATTCAAGCCAGCTATCCCCCTACTGGGAGATTTCCCAGAGGACTGAAAACATTATACCATAGTGATATATGTGTACCTATGTTTATAGCAGCACAACTTGTGATAGCAAAATCTTGGAAAGAACCAAGAAGTTCATCACATGAGGAATGGTTGAAAAAGATGTGGTATTTCTATATAATGGAATATTACTCAGCTATAAAGAATGATAAGCTTGAAGCATTTATATTGAAGTGGATGCCACTTGACATATACTCGCAAGTGAAATAAACCAGACACACGTGCAAATATCATATAGTCTCTCTAGTATAAGAAGTGAAAAGAAGAAACACAAATAGAAATGGACAACAATACCTAAAAACAATTGAGTCAGATAGTTAGGCAAAGTGAATGGCATATGCTTCTGGGTGCTAATCAGCTTTTCTTCTGGATGGTTAACAACCTAAGTTCACAGATCAAAATTGGAGAAATAGAAGAGCCACAAGGCCAGCCTACATTTCGGCCCTAATCTTTCAAGGTCAGTGAAGACTGAGGCCATAGGAGAACCTGCATTGTAATATCATGAAACTCAGTTGTGCCCCAAATTTTATGAACAAGGAGATTATGGAGCCACGCAGGAATGATGATCTACAGTGTGCCTGAGGAGAGTCACATGGAGAGAAAACTTTCTCTCAGGCTCTCACAGAGAGCAAACTGGTCAAGCATTGGCTGTGACTCATCCACATGGATGACACAGACAAAGGATCTACAGAGTAAGGTAAAAGATTACAAGATAAACACTGATGGGACTTCACTGACCTCATCAGAGGAAAAAGCTGCATCTTTTGGTATATAGGTCTTGATCCATCTTGGTCTTCACCATCCAGCACAAAAGTATAAAAATGAGGTCTATAACGTGGTGCCATAATAATAAGTTGAACTGTAAATGGGTACAGTGAAGAACTTCTTCAGATAACTCACTATGATTGTGGAATGCTGGACTGTATTGGATTGTGTCACCAAGTTCAGGCACCTGAATTGGTTTAATGACACTGGAGTGCTCATCTTTGACATGTCTAGACAAAAAAAAAAAAGGGTATACAAAGGAACAATCATGATGTGTGTGTATAAACAGTACAGTTCAGATAAATATGCTGCGTTCCTGCATAATTCTATTAGAAGCAAGATTTGCAATAATAGTGGTTGGACAAGATATTATGTCAGCTTCTAGTACTATGACAAACACTAGGAAAATAACAAGGTAAAATTATTAATTATTGAATTTGTGATATAATTGAGCTATAAAAATAAAGTATATAGCTACACTCTCTTAATTCACTAAATAGAAACATCAGCTACAATAATATATGTAAGTATAATATCATGTATGCACCTTGTTTGATGCCAAAACATTACAAAAAGTTTGCAATGTATTAATATATCGAATCTGTCCAGGTAATTTGTCTTGAAACTGTCTCATTGCTATTTGTTCTTCAATAAAAAAAAAAAAAAACTCAAGAAAAAAATAAAACAACAGTGGGCACAAAATTTTTCCAACTCTGGGTTGTCTTCTAGCTCTGTTTGTAATTTCTCTTGATGTTCAAAAGCTTTTTAATAAGATGAGATTGCAGTGTTGATTCCTTGTGTTAGTATCTGTGTAATCTTTTGTTCATAAAGTCCATGTCTAAACTTATGTCTTCCAAAAGTTTATCTATTTTATCTTCCAGCAGATTTTGTGTTTGTTTTAATATTTAGATCCTTGATCCATTTGTATTTTAGTTTAGTCCATGTGATAGACATGGATGTATTTTTAGTCTTCAGCATGTAGAAAAAGTTCTTACAGTGCCATGCATTTAAAAGGCTAGCCTTCTTCTAGTGAATGTGTTTGGTCCCTCTGTGAAAGTATCAGGTGGCCTGGTGCTTTTGGAGTTGTTCACAAATCTCTAGTCTGTTCCACTGATCCTGAGGTTTGTTTACCAGTAGCATGTTGGTTTTCTTTTTAGTAGCTTTGTAGTATATCAAGTCAGGGATTATGATACCCCCCCCCATCTTGCCTTTGTTTCCCTGAATTGCTCTTGTTACTTTAAGTCTCTTTTGGATCTAAATGAATTTGCGGTTTTTGCTATTTCTGTGAGATATGCATTAGCATATTGATTGGGCTTCCATTAAATCTAAATAGCAATTTTGGGATTAGAGCCATTTTCACTATGTTAGTTTTTCCTATCCAATGCAAAGGATATCTATTTTTTGAAATTTTTTCTCAGAATACCAGTTTTCAGTAAAGATCTCTTGCTTCGTTTGTTAGATTGGTTCCTAGGTATTTCATTTTTTAAAATGTTAATGTGCAGGATGTTCTTTCCCTAATTTTTCTTTCATTGATTATTTGTATACAGGAATGCTGTTGCTTTTTTGAGTGTGGATTTTGTATTCCTCTAGTGTTCCCTGGTCTGTGCTAGTGTCCAAATCAGTGTTCCACCAACTCTGTAATAGCATTAATGATGAACTGGATGTGGTGCTTATCTTGGCCGGTCTGTAGACAACAGCTTTATGGACAGCTAACCCTCTACTCCTTATCCTGTCTTGGTGTTGTTCTCTTGGTTGCCCAAAACCTCAGAGCTGCTCAGTCCCATGTGTACAGTTGACCCTCCAGGACCTTGTACAGCCTACTCTATTCCATACCACTGGCTTCTCTTACTTTTTCCCCTCCTTGTCTCTGCTCTTAGTCATGTCTGTCCCATGCTCGTTGTGCAAGCTGGCCCAAAGGTGCTTGTGCCATTTGTCACAGGGTGTGGTAGTGCTTATTTTCCACTCCTTCACTCTTCATTTCAGATCTCAGGTCAGATGGACCTGCTGACTTCCCAGCTCAAGTGTGCCTGTGTTGCTGGTTACTGGTCCTCTTTGCATTATCAGGAAGTACTTGTTCTAGCTGCCATGAGATGCTCCAAGTTCTTCTCTTGCTCCAATTATAGGGCAGGAGGAGTTGTGTTATTTCAATAGCAATGAAATCAATTCCATGGCCAGTCTTTAACATTGTTCCTACAGGTTCTAGTTAGGGATTATGGTTCTTGACAGAGAATGGAGAAGAAGAAAACCCCCAAACCGGTGGCCAGTCAAGGAGGGAGCAGTCACTCACCTGTGGGTATCAGCATAATTTGTTCCAAAGGTACAATATCCTCTGTTTGCAAGAAATCAAATGAGGTGTGCAGCCTTGTATTCTAGGTTCTTTGTGGACTGAGTTTGCCACACCTTTGATGTCTCTGCTTTTTTTTGGGGAAACTTCCTGAGAATGGCAGTTCCTGCTCTGATCTTGATCCTAATCACAAGATCAGGAAACCCACTGGTAGCCCTGTCAGCTGGTTTATTCTTTTGTAAATTTTTTGGTTTTTTTTTTGATGGAATCAGAGATTGAACTCAGATCCTTGCTAGAGAAGCACTTATTCTACTGAGCCATCTCCCTGGCCCCTCTTTTATAAATTCTTATGCTTATGTTTTATCTGATCTATAAGTTTCTTATTTCAGATGCATTTTGGTATTAGGATGTATGCCCTTCCCTTTTTTCCAATTACCTGTTTTTATAATTTCTTCTAAGAAAATGAAGGGAATCTTCCTTTATTTAGTCATGTTGAATCTCTCACTAAATATATAATATATATTTTATATTTGTTTCTCTGAAGAAGCTTAATGTAACAAAATAGCCAATTTCTACCTAACGAACCTGAAATGGCCTCCTCCACGGTAGTTGTCATGTGTTACTCTTGATTCTACTTTATATCTACCTCCCGATACTGCTTTTTGATTTTTATATCTTTAGACTCAAGTTTAAGTAGCCTTCAAAGGATCAGGTACACAGTGTGATTCAAGTGTGATACATATAAAAAATACATGGTTCCTCAAAGAAATGTTGGGATATCTATGACAGGATATCAAGGGTATGAGACATAAAGGGTATGTTCAGATCAGGCTGACTTTATTGATACAGGATCACTAGGGAGAGATTCCATTCTTTAGTTCACAAAATTAGGAAAACTTACCTAGTTTTGGTTGACTGGTTGGGCTGGTCAGAACAGATAGCTTGTGCTAACTGACAAGAAATGCCATGATATAACGTAGAGGAAGAATCCAAAAGGCTTACAGAAATTGCAATGTTAGAGCATATTTACCATGTAAAACTTGTTTCTCCAGTCCTGCAAGAAGATTCACCAGTCATGAAAAATTTGTAAGGGCACCTAAGTATACTTTAAAAGTTCTGTGGTGTCTCTTCTCTGTGGTTTAAAAATTACAGAAAAAAACTGTTAGCATTCAACAAAGATTACTAAATGCAAAGGAGATAACATAATTCAAGGATGTCAGGGACCAATTTGTCAAAGATAAACCAGGCGTGGTTTATCATGATTCACAGTCCAGTGAAATGATGTCATCAGAATAGTTTGTTGGAGAGTTGAGATGTAACTTGAATCCAAGTAAGTCACCAGGCTAAGTTCTTATTTCATCTGTATAAGCAGATGAGTTCTAGGCTATGGCTTCTTTTTCTAAACAAGTAACCAAATAAAAGAAGAAAAAGTAAGTGGAAGAAAACATACTTGTTGAGTGCTTGCTTGCACTGAACATTATCTCTTTTATCCAAAATAGTATGTTTTTCTGTTTTTAGAAGTGAAGAAACAGAAAGTTTTAAGGGTTAAATAACCTACTCATTTTCAAATAGTTTGTAAATATTGTCTTGTCTTTGCATAAATCTTTACATAATTTTTGGCCTATCCCTTAAATTTGTGAACTAAATTTGATCAGAAAATAATCTTGTGAATGTTGGTTTTTTTATGCATAATATT
>PVKA01042702.1:0-17239 GCA_004027165.1 Ctenomys sociabilis | reverse complement strand
AGAGAGAGAGAGAGAGAGAGAGAGAGAGAGAGATACCATAAGAGAAAGAACTCATTTGCAGAACTTTGACTCATATTAAAATTCTCACATTTATAACAATTAGATACAGGTCCTAGGTCATAGTTTAGCATTGACTCATTTTGTACTTGTTACTGAAAACAAAAAGTCTGTCTACAGAAAACTGGATAAAAGTGTGTTGACAAAAATATACCTGTAGCCTACATATAATATAGTTCTACAGCCAGTTATCATGGCCCCATCACCTGGATGGTTCCTTTAAAATATATTTAGAGATTTGACCCAGGCCCAGCATGTGAGTGAGACAAACTGGGACCTGGTGGGTCCTCATTGGACTCAGGCCCAGTGTGTGAGTGAGACCACCTGGGGCCTGTTGGATCTTCATTTAACCTAGGCCCAGCATGGAACCATGCAGCAGAACCCCCTGCAAAGAGGCTGGAGGCAAGACCCACCCAGCTGATTCAGGAGCAGAATATCTTGCCAGAGTGGCACAGAGGGTTCAACTCTAAGGGCTGCAGAAGGAAGAAGTGGAGCACAGCAGCCAAACCCAAGGCACAAACACTTGGACAAGTTTGAATTTGACAGATCCAGTCCTGGTGCTAAGGTAATAATTCTATCTAATCACTACACAAAATGTCAAAACACAGTTATATACAAAATGAAAGAGAAGGAGAAAATGCATTCTCAAGCCCTGAGTCCACCCAGAATAAATGCACAGAACACTGGCAGAGAAGAAACTGGAAATCACAAGCCTGAAATCTCTGAAATAATAACATCAGAAGAAAAGAAACAACTACAGAAAGTAATAGAGGAAATCGGATCAGAAATAATTTCTGAAGTAAAAGAACAAATGATAACTATAGTGAAAGAAGTATTAAGTGCTCCTAAAGAAGATACTGATAAAATAATAGAGCAGAATATAAAAGTGATAGAATCCTTGAATAAGCAATAAAGGAAAGAAATAGTACGCATGAAGCAGATTTAAGATGTTATACAGGAAATTAAAATGTCCATCACAACCTGGCAAAATTGTTTGAATGAAAGTGAAACTAGAATTTCAGACCTCAAAGACATCATTGCAGCTAGTGAAAAAGTAAGCGAAGATCTCTTCAAAGCAACAAGGATGCAGGAAAAAATAATCCAACACCTGCAAGACGATGCACAGATGAACAACTTGAGACTAATTAGCACCAATGAGAAAGAAGGAGTCAATATAAATGATATAAAAAGAATATGGATTGACGTAATAGCAGAAAGCTTCCCAAATATGGGCAAACAATCTGACATTCAGGTAACCAAAGCATATAGAACTCCAAATAATATCAATCCAATTAAAAACATACACAGGCATATAATAATAAAGATCCCAGAAATCCAGCATAGGAGTAGTATACTAAAAGCTGCTAAACAAAGGAAACAGATCACATTTAAAGGGAAATCCATCAGAATAATGGCAGATTTCTTTTCACAAACCATAAAGGCAAAAAGTATATGGAGCAAAGCAATGCACGTCTTGCAAGAAAACAAATTTAAACACAGACTGATATACCCTGCAAAACTCTTGTTCAAGTATAATGGAAGTACTATGATAAAGAACAACTTAAGAATTTCATGATGACAAAGCCAAGCCTACACAGACTGCTAAAATATGTTCTAGAGAGGGAGTAAAATGATCACAACTCCCGAATGAGAATGGGAAAACCACAGGAGAAAAAGATGTATATGAAAGCAGTGTTTCAGTTATTCTTTTGCATATAACAGCAAAATATTTCCATCAGCATACTTTATAAATGGACTTCTCCTGCACCCTGTGGGTCATGATTCTATCTGGGTCTACAGGATAGATAGCAAGGAAATAGTAGCTCGGTCCCACAGGTGACACCTGGCCACCAGTAAGCGTCATGGACGTTATCTGTGTACACAACATCCACAAACTTTGTGCAATATCCTATCACCAAACTGTTAGAAATGCTGATCATTTAAATGCTATTCCAGCGTTTATCTTGTTTTACTCTTAGTGATTCTTTACTATCATAAAAACTTTTCCTATTTCAATTGTTTTAAAACATTTCATTTTTAATTAACTAATATTTAATTTTCTGAATACTGTTTAATATTAGCCTCTGTTTTAAGATTTGTACTGTATCTTTGACTTACAATCTACCTAAAAGGCATGGTATGATATTTTCTAGCACTGGAAACTTTAACGGTATATTTCCATTTTTCCATTGACTTTATATGACTTCTTCCTTGTCTTTTATGCACACACACACATGGAAAAATATTTATATAACCTGACATAAGATTGATACTATCTCTTAGAAATTTTTAATGATCTCTTATTCTTTACTTAATATTTTTCAGGCCCAGGGATCAAACTCAGGGCCCTGTGCTTGCCAGGCAGGCTGAGGTGTCTCTCCAGCCCATGAACTTTTAAATGTGTTCATCTAATATATTTTACACAGTCCTGCAAAATTTTCATTTTGAGAGCTCTTTATTCTTTATCTAGGACCATGCCTTCTGAATTATGTCCTGTGTTATTTCCTATATTCTATGTCTGAAGGTATTAGAATATTTTGAGTTTGTATAGCTGGAAAATATTTTATTTTAGTTTTCCAAGGTATGTTTGCTAAGTATAAAATTCAAAGAGGATAGATTTTTTTTTCTTTCAGTCCCTTAATTAGTCTAGTTTCTTATGCACTTGTTCTTTTTTATTTTCTTTCTAATGTGGAATAAGATGCTATATAATTTTGTTCTTCCATAGTTAATATTTTAACTATGTATATACTTCAATGATTTTTTTCTTTATAATAGGTTTTGGACAATTTCATTTTTGTGTACCTTGGTATGATTTTTTTTTCAAATTTCTTGTGCAAAAGGTTCATTTTTCATGGAAATGTGGTGTCATAAGTTCTACTAAATTCATAAATTTTAAGTCTTTAAATATTTATTGCCTACCCCTTTCTACTTTGAAGATTCTAATTACATGAATGCAAGTTTCTTGATTTTGATACAGAGTGAACCATTATAGCTGATGTATAAATTCTTTGTTTTTCATTTTTATCTTGGAAACTTTTCATTATTATATCCATTTAAGTTGATAAATTATTTGCAATGTACAATCAATTATTAATCTTGTGCTATGTATTCATTTCAGAAATATTTCGCTAAAATTCCCTCTGTCTACATCTTATATCTTGCACATTTCAACATCTGTCTATGATTTTAATATGTTATGCAATTACCAACTTTTGATAAAGTCAATAAAAAAGAGGCACAAGAAATAAAAGCTGAAAAAATAAAATAAAATGTATTTTTTTAAAAAGGTAATTCAAGCATTCTTAGAATATAGAATGGTATTTTAATATTTTTAAGATTAAGCAATTCTGAACATTTTGTTTAAAGAAATATACTATGTGATTATTTTTGTAAAAATTAAAGAATAGTGAAATTTAAATGCATATTCACTTTCTAACTAGGATAAGGTTGGTTTTGGGGGCTTGGAGCTTGTCTTTTGATTGTTTTGTTCACTATGCTCATAATAGTTAAATACTATATGCTGAATACAATACATTTCTTATACTGAAAAATTATAAAGTTAATATCTGAAAAATAATTCATCTTTTGAAATATTTGTCTGTTATATTTTGTTTTCTTTTAATGAATAATCTATATAAAACTCTAACGTTCTAAATGACAGAAAGCAAAAAGAGATCTGCAAGAAACTTTGAGTTTAAATTGGAAAAAATAATATTAATACTCAGTAAATCCCTAGTTTTAATTTCCATTTTCTTTAATGATAAAGTTTCTCATAATAATTTAGGAACCAATAAGAATAGCTGTATCACTGTGTATCAGTTATATTCTAATATATTTGTTTATTTGAATTGAGGATTTGTCAATATATTGGAACAAAGGAATCAACCCAAAATCTGAATTTTTTTATTAACTGAATATATTAATTTATTTATAATTGATAAAATGAATGCAATAATGACAACCATGACATGTAAAGACTTAATTTTATGCCTGTTAAAATATTTTACATAGATAATATTTTAATTAACTGAACAATTTTTAAGTGCATATTAATAATTTACTTTATGCTTTCTAGACAGGAATACTAAGAAAATGATCAAGGGATAAAAGGAGGGGGAGGAAAGGGAAAAAGGTGATGAAGAAGAAAAGGACTGAGATATACTACAGACATGTTTCAATTCCTACAAGGAATTTATGCGTTGTATAGCACAGTTCTTACTTCAGAGAGTAGTGAGTGTCTCTTGACAGGTCTTATCTAAGCCACTCTAATCCATTTCCTGCTCATTATTTGGAACTTCTGTAGAAAATATTATCCACCTAAGGGCATACCTTTATACACTGAAGTTTTATTAGACACCAACCAATCATTTTAACATTTATCACATTTAAATTTTTCCTTATCATGTATAAAACTCCTTCTATATCACCTTGCTAATTCATTCCATAAAGGATAAGTATTGAATTATGTCCCAAGTGTTTGTATTTTTATTTGATGTGGTTGCTTTATATTTTATGTTAACAGCATTTCACTGATAACTCTGCTTTGATAGTTTTTAACTTTGAATGTATTTCTGAATCCTATTTAGGCACATTAAAAAATATAAACCTATATGTGAGATTTATCTCACAATTACACTTTTCATTAATTTTGCTCATTATTTGCCATGATTAATTTAGCTAATTAATTTAGCTAATTAATTGTTGGTTGATTTTTCTTTTTTTATGATAGTAAAAAAGTTATTATAGAGAATTATGCTTAAGCTAGAGTTATTTAGGATGTTATCAGTGCAGTTATGCAACTGGTTGATTCCTTTTGATAATAAAGCACTAAGGATGTTAAATACAGGGAACAGAAGCTGCAAATTTTTTGACAAATTACAAAATTGGAGACCACTGTAACTACCATAATATATTATGCTTTTGGTGATTTCATTCGCTAAAAGGTAATCATGATTGATTATTTTTTTTTTGTTGTTGGAACTGGGGATTGAACTAAGGCCTTGTGCTTCCAGGGAAGCATTTATTCCACTGATCCATCTCCCCAGCTCCCTATGATTAAATTTTAAGAGAGTAAGAGAAGAAAGAAAGGAAGAATAGAAGAAAGAAAGAGAAGCAGAAAAGAAGAAAAGCAGGAGGAATGCAAGGAAGATTGTACAAATAACTGACATGTTTTTCCTTGTTTTGTTTCTTGGCTAATTTGTTCCTGTTAAAGGTTAAAAAAACTCTGAAGGGAGGTAACTAAGTCATAACAGGCTCAACATTTAAAGATATGCAGTAATTTAAATATTATCTGATAACATATACTCACCTTGCTTCATAACTGTTATGTCTGAGGCCCAGCAAGATCGCAGTGGGGCGGCTGAAAACAGGAGGATCAGTATGAGTCCAAATTGTGTAGTGAGACTCTATACTATGTACCAAATTAATAAAGAAAAGAACAGATTAAAAGACTTAGCCAAGGCAGGTCAAATAGCTACTTTTATTGTAGCGCAGGCTAAGAGGTTAGAACAATATCATGTGTTTTCTTTTGAAAATATATTCATTAATTTATAATCAAATGACTAGTGAAACTGAAATATACATGACATGCTCACCAATCTCAATTTCCTGTTTTTGTATTGTATTGAGGAAATAAATTAATGACGAGTTACTACCGGCTTTTCATTGAAAAACAACTTAGCGTACTGCATGATGGCAATGCACACAGGTCAATCTCTGTATGTACACCTCTGAAAGTAGCAATTAATTTTGATAATATGGTAAAAAATGACTACCTGGAAATCACAACTGTGATTATAGATAGATAGAAAGATGATAGATGTAGACAGATAGTTGATAGGTATCTATCAGAATTTAAAGTAAAAGTTTAGACAAGTAAACAGAAATCATGAGTTCCAATTATTGTGTGGATTGTTTTAAAAGATTTGTCTTACTCTAACAACAGAAACACTCTACATGAAGCACTCATAATGCACTTCACTTTACAACATATTAATCTAAAATTTATGAGGTTCACTGTACCCTTTTTACTATTATGGTGATTATTATAACTAAAAATACTAAGCCAAGGAACTTTTTTTTTTTTAAATAGAACTGGTCAGAGAATAGAAATGCTCTTTTATGTCTTACAAATCCTTTGTGACATGCATGTATATTTCCTCAGAATTAATATGATAATATGTTTTTATCTGATTTTATTTTAAAGAGTAAAAACAAAAGCAAAAGCAAAAACAGAAACACAGTAACATACAACAGTACATATGATACAGATTTTCAAAACAAAAATAGCAAGTTAACTATGTTTGTTGTATTACATATGTATTACATATTTTTATTGACAAATCTTTTACTTAGTTTAACAGATATAGGTGTGCAATATTGGACAAATAATTGAACATTAATGCTTGCTTTCAATAAACCTTAATTTTTCCTGAAATTTTAAGCATGAATTTATTCTAAAAGATTTTGTAAAAACAAAATTAAACAGTATTATATCATAAATTTAATGGCAAGTTTATTTTTTTATTTTTTATTTTTTTGGCTGAACCAGGTATTGAACTCAGGCCCTTGCACTTGCCAGGGAAGCACTTATTTCACTGAGCCATCTCCCTGGCCGAATGGCAAGTTTAGATGTAAATATTCTATAGAAACTTTAAACATAAGTTTCTGTTGATGAAGTTTGTGTTTCGTACAATGATGTAAAACAATTGTTTGAAGCAGAGATTAAAATGTCTAAAAATATATTAATTTACCTTACTTTCTGACTGTAATTCACTTTGACAGAAGAAATAGATATGAAATGCAAAAGTTCATGAAGATCTATGAAGATTGTGAAGTACTGGAGCATCTAAGAATATGCTGTGAACAGAAACTGGGATTTTTAGTTAGGGAAATTAAGTCCACATAAAATACCACTGTGTCCCACTCAATTTCAAGTGTAGCCCACAATGCAAAACTATGTTGTCATATTGCTTACATTTAAAGAAAGTTAGAAGAGGCTTCAGTGTGCATGGGCAGGTGGAAAACATGCTTTAAATGCTTAGAATGGAATGATGAAGGAGCACAGGAGAACACAGGTGAAACATTTGTGAGAAAAAATTCTAAGCAAGATAATGACAACTGCAGCAAAATACTATTTAAGAAAAAAATAGATGTATAGTATTCTTAGATTGGCAATATATATTCTTCCAGGATACATTAACATCTTTAAGACTATTAAGTTCATAAAGCCTAGCAGAGATAGATGAGAATGGAAAATACAGACAATATATAATTAAATTAAATTAAATTAAATTAACACCATAAGTGTTCAAAAGCTATTGGAAAATGTAATTAATATAATTTATTTTTTAGCATGAAATATATGTCTCCTAATAATTTATTTTAATATTACTGTGATTTTAAGAAATCTTTAGTTATTCAAAACCGTTTTCATAGGCCATGGGTTACTCTGTCACCCAGGAACCATTTTATGATAGATAGATAGATAGATAGATAGATAGATAGATAGATGTATATGTTATGTATTCAAGACAAATATACAGCATATAAATATTTTTTACTTACTGTTATTAATATTTCATTTTATTGATGTGGCTAATAAGACCATGAAACCTTAAGTAATATCTCCAATTTTATTCTATTTTATTTTTTAAAATTTATTATTTTTTTATTTTATTGAAGCACAAATATCAATGAGACAGTTTTAAGATACCTTAACAGGACAAATTCGATAAATTAATACACTGCAAACTGTTTTCATGTTTTGGTATCATACAAGACGCATACTTAAGGAAATCAACCAACAACAAATGTTGGAGAGGTTGTGGAGAAAAGGGAACACTTCTCCACTGCTGGTGGGAATGTAGACTGATACGACCATTGTGGAGGTCAGTGTGGAGACTCCTCAGAAGAGTAGGGCTAGAAATCCCATTCAAGCCGGCTATCCTCCTACTGAAAATTTTCCCAGAGGAACTGAAACCATTATATCATAGTGATATATATGTTCCTATGTTTATAGCAGCACAATTTGTGATAGCAAAATCTTGCAAACAACCAAGATGTCTGTTACATGAGGAATGGTTGAAAAAGATGTAGTATTTCTATATAATGGAGTATTACTCAGCTATTAAGAATGATAAACTTGAAGCATTATATTGAAGTGGATACCACTTGAACATATACTCGTAATATCTCCACTTTTACAAAGTTCCTCCTAAATGACCACAATAATGTCCCCATAAAGGTGACTTCATACTAATGCTTGGGATTGGAATGGTTATCTCACAGGGAAAATGTTGCTATTTTCTCATAGCAAAAAAGTGATTAAGAATAGGATGTTTTAATGTTCTTGGATTATATGGATCTGCCCAATGTTATGAAAATTCTCATCAGAGGAGATCAGAAGGATCAGTCAAAGAAAAAGCTCAAGGTGGGTGTGCTCATGACATTGCACTGCCTGCTTTGAGGATGACTGAAGGGACCAGGAGCTAAGAAACTCAGATACTCCAGAAGAAATTGCTGTCCCTTAAAACTAACAAAAAGAAGCATCTCTGATATCACTCTGATTTTAACCCTATAAAATAAATGTGTGTTATCTTAAACACAAAGGCAAAAAGAGCTAGTGCACAGTTTCATAACCCAAAAAGTAATACAATCAATGTCAAGGTCCCATATTGTCTTATGTAATATTCTCTGACTGCACCTTCTGTGCTTCATTTTAGATGAAATATGCAAACTATTTAGAATACGTTGTTTGCATGAAATCCTCTGAAATCCCCTTATTAGACTACCAAATTCGACCTTAGCAGCTAACAAAAGTTCCTGCTACATGAAACTGCAACAGAATTTGCCATGGAAATTGAAATGTCACACTGGAATACCTGCGCAAGGCAGCAAGCCCTTTTCGTTTCAGATTGCAATTTTCTACTGTTGTTTGAATATGTGCAAATGCATAATGAATGTAGAATAACTCTCCCAAAAGCTTTGAAAAAATAACTAACATTACTTTAATAGCACTGCAGAATATATTATTGAAAGAAGTTCATAGAAAACAAGCAAAGAATTCCTTCAGGAAAACATCTTTATCTCGCCAGAACAATTCCTGGTATATTAAAAATTGAATCTTTATTTGGTGAGTGAAAAATATTTAACATTTCCAAGCTATCTTATAATAATATTAATTTGGGAAAATCTCAGATGGCGACTTCTGTTTGCATTTATAAATTATTTTAGTTAAGACATAAGAGAACATCATGCTGCTATAATGAGAGCTATTACTATAAATTTGAATGAAGATACTTTTCTTATCTATAATTTGAAGCCAAAAAGAAAAGTTCAGTGTAATTTCTCCTGATTTAGGACTAAGGGTTTTACAATAAATGGTTTTGAAATTAAATGTTATAAATAGTATCAATATTCATTTAATAACTCTGGAACTGCTTTTTAAAACAATTATTGTCAATTGAACTAGGAATTAAAACATTCTCTGTTATGTTTTATATTCATCACAAAGATTAAATTGATAGTTGAAATGCACCATTCTACTTTCAATCATTTGAGTTTATAAATTGAATAATTTGTATTTGATATGTAAGAAAATAAATTTAAGCTAAAAAGAAGAGGGACAGTCATGTCTGAATTTCATGAGTACTTGATGATAGGGTAATACTTAAAGAATACTAATGTATTGTAGACCACTCATTTTCCTGTCCATAACTACCTTTTTTTTTCATTGTCCATAAATGATGAGGAATGTACAATGATTTGAGAATTGACTTTTTTCGATATTTGGTACAGGGTCTCTCTGTGCAGCTTGGACTCCTAGTTATCTTCTTGTTTTCAGCCTCCCCAGTCCTGGGATTATAAGCCTGTGCCACCACGCCCAGTCTTGGTGAGCAGCTCGATGCGCTGGTGTGACATGTGGCACCAGAAGTCAACCCTGGTCCCTGCACTTGCCTGGCAGATGCTTAGTCTGCTGAGCTATCTTGCCGGCCTGATTTGAGAGATTTAGTGACAGTAAAATTATGTGTGTGATGATGGCACTACGAGGCCAATTCTGAGTAAATGCAAACTGTAGAAATCCTTAGTGCTTGAGTTTGGATGAATTCTTTATGTAGTTTCTTCTTTTGTGGGGCTTACAGGGGGGTTCCAAATTTGGATTTATAAAATTCTAATTATCAGATTAAGATTTATTAATCTTTATATATATCACAAATGCACATACTTAATCCATGGTATAAATTCTTTAATACTGTGATAATGATCATCTTTTCAAATGTGTTGTGCCTTACCATACAGAATTTTAAAAGCATTTCATACTTTGTCATTTTTCTTTGACAAAGATAAGATCTTAATTTTTTGCTAGGGGCGTTCTTGCACATGTATTACTTTCAGTAAAAATGTAGCATTTCAAAAATCTGTCTTGGCTGAGAGATTTCACTCCCAGTTCCTCCCAGTTCCTTACAGCACTTCTCCTCATGTGCTCAAAGGCTGGTCTTTCCATGTTCTCAAGGTGGTTTGGGGAGAATCTCTTGACATGCTCAACCCAGAATGTTTATCTCTCATCAAAATAAAGCAAATCTTATCATTTTTATTTTACATTAGATTTTTTTGGCATCTGTGGATTTTTTCCTTTTTCCCATTCAATAATATCTCACAAGTGAAGTATTTATCCATTTTTGTGTGTGAGATGTTTGTTGTTGTTGTTTATTTTGGGGATTTATTATATCTGATTAATTCTGCTGTTTACTAAAAATTTCCATCTTTATCTTTTGCTAAGGTCACTCTTCAGCCAGTATTTGAGGATAACCATTTATTCATTTTTATTATTATTATTTTTAATGTATTTGGTTGCTACAGGGTCTCATCATGCCAATCAGACTGGGGGTGATCCTCCTGCTGTCAGCCTTCCCAGTGCTAGGGTTGCAGGCGTGTGCCACCATGCCAGGACTCCAGCCAGCTCAGCGCACCCTAGGCGTGGGCTGCTGCAGCCTGTGCTGCCGGAGATCAAAGAGCTCTCCGCCCTTGCCTACGCTTGCCTACGCAGGTGCTTTAGTACACTGAGCTATCTTGCTGGCCCAAAAGTAACCATTTTAATGCAGGACATCCATCCTTTAGCTTGAGAAAATTAGTAATTCTGACTTTCTAAAAATGTTTTTGAAATAATTAAAATTATCTTCCAGGGGCTGGGGAAATAGCTCAGTAGAATAAGCACCTGCCTCGCAAGCATGGAGTCCTGAGTTCACTCCCCAGTACTGCAAAAAAAAAAAAAAATCTTCCAAATTATCCATGTAAGACACATTAGGTTTTGTTGGTATTTTTCTTGGTTACATTTCTCTTTTTCTCGGACAAAGTACCTGACATCAAAAGTTAAAATAAAAAAGTGATTTGTAGCTCAATTTGTAGAGGCTTCAGTTCGTAATCACCTAGCTCCAGTTCAACAGACAGCGTAGCATGGGAGACATAAGGAATGAAAGCAACAGTTGGCAAGTGACAAGTGACAGATTCCTTCTCTCCCTTTAAATTCTACGCAGGCTCCCCACCCTTGGGATGTCTAGCACGCACGCTGAGGCAGCGCCTTCCCACGATCCCAACCAGAGCTGGGGCAGACTACTTCAGTAGTCACTCAGCCAGAAGCACAGCATCACACACACTAAGTCTACCACCTCTGTGTAGCCCCGAGAATGACTACCTGAGGCTTTCAGGGGACACCTAGACACAAGCCAGAACTATATTATTTATTAAATTTGTTAAATCTAAGATCTTAAAAAAAATTACACCAATGTATTATGCTTCTTTTTTCTATTTGACATTCTGGTTTTCTTTATAAATATCATTTGTCTAATTTCGTCAAATATATCTTCCTCAACACAAATCCCATTGGTTTCTCTCATTTTGATTTAATCCTGGGTGTTTGTCTACCTTTCTTTTTATAGCGCACCTTCTGTACAGAGAAACCAGCCATTCTATGGGAAGCTTCTCATGCTTAAGCTGGCAGAAGTTGGCATCAGAAGGTTATCATTTCCCTGAAAACAGTGAGGGCTGACTGCTCAATAATTTCAGGCACAGCTAAATTTTCTTATTGCCATTTTTTAGTCAAAAAAGTCTCTCTTTTTGCAAATAATCCTGGAACATTGAGAATGGCTAAACCATACTGCCCACTACTTACCTGAAATTATGTCAGTAAAAGACTAGAAATGAACAGAAAGATTTCTGATTCAAATTGCAGGACTATCAGCAATAACTCAGGCCTAACAGAATGGTTTTGCTGAATATTTGACTTAGCATGAGCCCAAATCAGCAATTCCTGACGGAGTCCATGGCTGAAATCTCATCTCTTCGCTAGATTCACACCTCTTTCATGGCCCATATCCATAACATCCATTAAAACTTATTTATAACTATCAAATTTATATCTGCATAGTAGATCTCTTTTGGCTTTATAATTGAGTACCAATGAATAATCTCAAGTTCAATAGATAAGTGGATTTCAAATTTCAACATTTCTGTGACAAGAATCATTACCTTCCTCTAGGTGTAGAAGTACATGTCTGTAATCCCAGCACTGGAGACTAAGGCAGGAAGGTCCCCAAGAACTAGAACCCAGCATGGACAGCATAAGGAAATTCAAGGCCAGCCAAGACTACATAGTGAGGCTTTATATGAAAAACAAAAATGAAATGAATCACTACCATTTATCTTTCCTGTACTGTGACTCTTCCCTCCCTGTTGTTACAAACAACTTTGTCCTTATTGCCTTCAAAAGCCCACCACTGACTGATTTTCATATCTATCCATTTATGTAAACAGGAATGATCCTTGTCATCTCTTCAGCTGGAAACCACACAGAATATACCAGTTTCTCCTCGTGTTACTCATACTTGCTCCTCTAACTCTCTGCTTTACTTTATCCGTGGGATCACCACTCCTGTTTGTTGCAAGAATAAAAAATACCGAGACCTTGTCACTGTGTAAGTATAAAACTGGAGAACAAATGCATTTATTCAACCTATAATTCATAAAGAGAATTAATAATAAGTTAAAGCTGGCTCAAACAACACCTAGAGAAATAAGATATTTAGAGAATATCAAAAGGGCATTTTGTGGCAAGTATGTCAACTAGACATAAAACTGATTTACCTCATACAGAGCCAGTAAGCTATAAACACTGCAGGTGTTTTCTCTACCCAAGACATTTACAAGTTAGGATGCAACTCCATGAACCCTGTCTTAATAACACATACAAAGTTAATTTCAATGGATTCTCTTAGATAATAAAATGATACTTGTATGAATTTACCAACCTCTACACTTTCCTTTAAGTTATTTTCTAAATATTCTTTCCACTGGAATGATAAATAATTGCTAAGGATTATCAGCACAAAAGGCCTATCATGCTGTGGCTTGCTCTGATCATTTTCATAGTGAGAGCAGGTACTTGTGGGGATTTATGTTGTGAATCAGGAATCTCCCACACATGGGGGCACCGTAATGGAAGAGAATTAACTTCTGTTGGAAATAATAGAGTTGGCCCTTCAAATGTCTTTCCTCTTTCCTTTTTTATCAGAAGGAAAAATCATCAGGCTCCCAAAATTATCTTTCTGATAGTTTTGTATCTCATGCTTGGGCATTTTAGCAATTCATTTCTGTTAAGTTCTCAAAAATTTAAATTCTCTAATTTTAAAATTACTAGCCTGCTTAAAAGAAATCTTTCTTAGGTTTTATGAAGCTGGGCCCTCTATCAAGACTTATCAGGACAATTTTGGGAGATATTTTAAGCACTGAATTTAATTTTCAGATCCTTTTTTCTTTATAGAAGATATATCACTCTTTAAGTGTAAAAGAGTAATATCAAATTCAACAATCCAAATTTTAAAAACGTTAGTTGTATAATCCTAACAACCTGATAGAGACTCAAAGAGAATCTGGCTAAACCTATATAAATAAGTATACTAATATGAAAAGTTATAAAAAAATAATAATATGAAAAGTTATAATGCTTTATAAATGTGTTTCTAAAATTCGGGAGGTCAGTGAGTTATGTGCTTTTTAAATGCTTGATTCAGTTAACATACACACAATCAGGGGCTGGGGAGATGGGTCAGTAAAATAAGTGCTTCCCTGGCAAGGGCCTGAGTTTAATTCCCAGTACCAATAAAAAATAAAAATACAATCCTTTTAAGGTGATCACTTAAGACTGGTTGCAGAGAAAAAAATAGGAGGTCCTCATGTGTAGGCATCAGCAAATACAGCATAAAATTATAAAAATGCCCAGTTTGGACAACTATACTGTGCATTTCTGCTGGGCTAATGAAAGAAGAGGTTAATGCTTTACTCTGTTTCATCTCCTTTTTTCAACCGTTTGTACCTTTTCTCTTCTTAATTTCCTATACATTTTCTTCTTTTGTCCTTTCTTCCAATTTTGAATGCATGTATCTGGTAATATGAATAACTAACTGGCTGGAAGAGAACACTATGTATTACAACAAATACTGTGAAATTCATATTATTTTGTTAGGTGAAGTTCTGTATCACTTGTAATTTTTTGTTTTAATTCTAATTTGTACTCTCTTTTAAAAAAGTACAAATAAATTGAAGGAGAATATTCTTCTCAATTCATTTATTCTTACCTAATAAATTATTTCACTAAATCTTGGCTGAGTAGTCTGCTGTCGTGGTGTTAGCTTCTTTTGTACTAAAAGCCTTAGTAGCCCCAACAAAAGAAAAGTGATCTAAGAGACTTAGCATAGAAACTTTTACCCAAGATTATACTCTTTGATGCAGTAATAGTTGATCGCACTTGGTAAAGTACTGTTCAGTAGGACCTGAAATACTATGCTGTCAATACTACCTTATCCCTTGTGGCAGAGACTTCGGGCAGCTAAATAGAAATGCTACATATTTGTCTAGATACAAACAGCTACAACTCCTTTCAGTTACCAGAGTATTTTCTCAATGAAAAATTACAGAGTTAGATAGGCAAACTATTATTACTTCAGAGGAAAGAAATGCTGTCAACTTTGTGACTTACAACACTTACTTGTTGTCGCGAAGTCTGTGAGAAGCCTTAGCAGGCATGACTGAGTGCTCTGTGGAAGGTGTCTCCAACCACAGTCCAGCTGTTGGCAGCCTGGAAGTGTCTGGGAACCGTCTAATGAAAAATTCATCCAGATATAGGCAAAATCAGTATCCTTGCTGCCAGGGGCTGAGGTTTCTGTTTTTTTACTAAGTGCTGGACAAGGGCTGTGGTCAACAGCTTTATGTTGCTCTGAGTTTCTATCTGCCTACCCCAGTATACCTTGAAAGCTGCATCAAATCTTTCTTACACAAATTGTTTCTATCACTCCAATTTCTACAAACTTTTCCCCATCTGCAAGAGAAACAATTTCCTTACAAAGGTCTCGTATTACTAGGTTCCTTCTTGTCCAATTATCTCCTGAATTTAGAAACAACTGATTAGAGACCTTAATCATGTCTAGTAGTCAGACATGGTAGCACACACCTGCAATCCCTTTACTTGGGAGGTTGATGAGGAGAACTAATGCAAGTCCAGACCACCCTGAGCTGTGTAGCAAACACAGGCATGCACCACCTTGCCTGGTTTCACTGGCCTTCAAGCATGACATGCCACATACGGGAATCAGACCTGGATCCTTGCATTTGCCAGGCAAGAGCTTAGATTATTGAATTATCTCTCTGGCCCTAAATTGGCAAATCTTAATTTTCCTTTCAAGTTTTAAGATAAATTAATCATTACCTGCCCTACTCCAAAGTTAAAAAAATTTCATAGCTAACTTTAAAAGCTAATTTTATAGCTTAAATTCTTGTTGGAATCATTGCTGAATTAAACATTTTTATTAGAAAGTGTAATTAATGGTAATTTTAATTGCTATTAAACATCACCCTGCACTTTGACATTGTGAATATTAACCCAAGAATGAAGAAAAAAATCAGAGGATGAATCATAACAGGCCAATATCAGCTACCATAACCCCAATGTTTTGGCTAGAGTTTAGGCAAGAGGCAAGCAAGTAACATGATGAATGGCATATTACAGAAGTTTGTCTCTCTTTGCTGTTAGAAACCACAAGAAGAGGAAAAATTTCTTTCTACACACCCTTATCACAAATTTCCCCTTCTGTAAGGACTTGTGAGTTGCAATGCATAGGTGAGGAAATGGTCAGAATCATTAAACCAAGGCTGGTTATAAGAACACCAGAAGATGTCCAAATTCAAGCATCATAAGTGAATAATAAAGAACAATATTGCTAAAATCACTGTCCATTAAGTGTTATATTGCATGCTCTCAAATCAATACAGTTATTTTACATTTTTCTTGGTACCATATTTTATATTTCAGGACATAAATGTAATTTAATATCTAATGTGAGTATATTCACTTCAAACTTATTCTTTTATTTTGTAGCCAATTTCTGTGTATTTTAAAATGAAGTTAGGATCTTTTAGTTAGTAGAAGATTTCAGAAGCTGTGTTTTCAATTTGAGTAGAATTATGATAAATGTATATCTGAATTTATGGACAATATTTTATTTTTATGTTAAGTAGCAGTAAAATATGCTACTTAATTTAAATTGGCTTTTATTTGATTTAGTAAAGGTTTAAACTGTATTCATGCAGTCAAACAATATACTTTTGCCTTTCAAAAGATAACTTTTAAATAATTATTTATTGCTAGTATGGTTATTACTTTGTTTTTGATGTTTTATATGACCATATCTAAACTTAGAAATAACTTTTACTATTCTTCTTGTACTTTTCAAGTATTATATTAATGAACAAACCCTTATTAGTGTAAATCAGAGGAATGATGGATTTTTTTTCTTATTAAAAATTAAATGGAAATTAATCTGGATTTCATATACTATATGAGTTTAATAAATTCAAGATTACGAGTTCAGGCTAAGGTACAAGGTAAATTCAAGTCAGGCCATTCTGAACCACATAATGAGACTGTGTCTCAACAAGACAAAAACAAATATAAATAATAATTTTAAGATTAGCTTGAAGCATTTTTATTATGAGTTTTTAAAAAATATTTTGTATTTTAATGATTATGGCTCTGTGATTCATTATAATGTATTAAATATCAATGTTGGTGCTCTTCAATATTGAACCATCCTTCCACTGCTACATTTTTGCAGAATATACATCTATCATTAAT
>PVKA01042701.1:0-17239 GCA_004027165.1 Ctenomys sociabilis | reverse complement strand
GAGAGAGAGAGAGAGAGAGAGAGAGAGAATGTCATCACACAGGAAATAATTTAAAGAGCTATTAATTGCGAAAGCTGAAAGAATGTGAGTCATACAATAAGTTAAGTGGTAGTGGGCTATAAACTACAGTATAAAATACATTTCTGGGAATTAGTACTGATGCTGTAATGCATATCAAATGGGGGATAACAGGCAAGTCCTTCATTCTGAAGAATCCCAAATAATTTATGTAGAATCTCTGTCTCATGAAGCTGAGACATCATTCACTAGTCCTTCATGTAGCGATCATAGTGGTATTTTTCCAAGAAGCACAGGAAGAGAGCTCAGCTCCATGGAAAAAAACAGCAAGCACCATCTTCAGTTCATGAAAGTCGAATGTTAGCAGGGCTAAGCCATTCTTACACTCTATACCCTCAATATGATTTGATGAAAGTGGCAACTTCTGAGGTCTTCAAAAAAACCCATACAACTTCACTCAGGCACACAGACAGGTGTCAATAGGCATTGTACAAACAGAAATACAGCATATGTATGTGCAATGTTAGTATTAATGAAAACTGTAGTAAGAGCAGTTTTCATTATAGAAAATTACTTATGTGTACTTGCAATGGTCCTATATATAATTTGTTTATTTATTTGTTTGTACTAGAGATAGAACTCAAGACCTAGTGCTCACCATGCAGGTGTTGTGCTGCCCTCATCCTATATATTAAAAGCATATTTTTGCTACCTGAAATTTGTTAAAGAAAAGATTATTTTAGCAAAAATGACTAACGTTAGCAATGTGGACAATACGTACTGAACCATAGAGCTCTGCAGAATATCTCATAAATCACACATATATACTTATGTCAAACTGAACGTTTGCTCAGTAAATTGTTAAAATGTGGCCCACTTAGCTTCAGACGGGTGTTGGCTGGATCTGCCAGGCTGTTCAGTCTCCCGGGCTGTGTTTGCCACACAGTGATTCTCAAAGGATTAAAAAATTTTAGGTCGTTGCCTCTGATCTTCATCAAATGCTGTAAAAAAGCTATGGTCTTAGTGCTCAATGTTTGCAAGTGGATCTGATTGTGCTTGGTCCTGCGCAGGGCTCCTCTTTAATAAAGAGGAGAAGAAAAGCACAGTGCACCAGGGTCTGCCCTCAGTCCTAAAACTGCATCTCCCTCCTGAAACAGGACACCCAGAGCTGGGTAAGGGAGGCTTCTTCATCTCAGAGAATATAGCCTGGAAAATTAGAGTTGTTTTATTAATTAAATCTTCTCTGCTCTCAGATAGAAGATTTTTGTCCACTCATTCTTAATTCTTTGAACAGATTTGTTTTATTTATTTAATTTTTTTAGGAAACAAATCATTTTGTACAGGGGTTGAAACAACATAAATTCAAAACTTACTATCAGGGTTTGCTCTATCACTCATCTCTTTTAAAAAGTTTATGAGTCTGTAGTCAAAACCAACAGGTTATGTCGGGTATACCTAATATTTGTTTTACAAGTGGTGTATCAACGACGTGTAATTCACATTTATCAGGAAAAACAATAGTAAAATTAACAACATGCTAAGCACTATTAAAATAAAATTTGCCAAAAATTTTAAAAACCACTGTGTTATCTACCAATACCATTTCTTTGCTTGTCACAGAAGAAAATTATCATGAAAGTTTTCTCATTCATTTGGTTGTCTTAAGTGCTTTACTGGAATCTATCTATCTACCTATTACCTATCTATCTATCTATCTACCTATCTAATACATCCCTAGATCCTCCTATTTGTGAATTATAAATTTTGCTCTAGTCTATTACTTTGCAGCTAGCTTCATTTTTATACATGTAGCATTCATTTGTACTCCTCATTTGTATTCCATTTATACCTCTATTTTTTTCATTCTGTCTTGTGCCAATAGCATTGTTTTTGGCACTTTTCCTTTCACATTATTAAAAATTTCTCTTGGGCTGGCAAGATAGCTCAGCGGGCTAAAGCACCTCTTAGGGACCGCGGTTCGAACCCCAGCACCACATGTCATGCCAGCCCCTCCCGCCAGGGCGGGCTGAGCTGACACCCCACCCCCGCAAAAAAAGAATCCATGATGTGTAGTGAGACACTGTAATAAATAAATGAATTTTTAAAAAATTTCTCTTGCATTTCTTGATGCATACATTCAAGAATTCCTAGGTTCATGAATGGAATTATTATGCTCCAGCCTCTGCTCAGTGAGGACTTTAAAGATGAACCTTTAAGATGATCCATACCATTGTGACCCATGTCATTGGGTGTTTTTGTGAACATTATTAATGTCAGACTTAAGTTTCTCCTGTAAGGTACATGAACAACGTTGGCTTATTTCACATTCCCAGATTATATAATGTCATTATTTGCTAGTTACATGAGCTATAAATATCTTTAAGTTTTAGCTTTTCCAATCACCTTAATACTGTCTTTTGATTAATAGAAGTTACTTTGTTAATGTAATAACATTTATCAAACTTTTTATCTATAGTTTGTACTACTTGAACTTTATGAAAATATTTTCCTATTAGGGTATCGGAAAGAAAATATCCTAGCAATTTCTAAAATTTACATAGTCTTGATACACCTATGTAAGTCTCTCACCTTCCTTGAATTGATATTTTCTGCTACAATCCAGTGTAATCAATTTCCCTATATTACCTTTTATCGAAGTACTTTTCTCCACATTTATTATATCTAGGTTAGGTTTAGGTTTCTGGATGAATAGTTAAATTTATATCACTTTAATTCGTCCTTGGACTACAGCATCTTAGTTCACTTTTAAAATAAGAGTAGCTATTTTTTAGGTTCCTGGCCCTGTCAATGTTTGTCAGATATGTCTTAGAAATCCTTTTGGTCTCCTGTTGAAGTATAAGAATTAGCATGATTATAATACTCTAAGAATAGCTGAAATACTCACCGCTCAGAAGCCGAAAGTCAGCCATTGGTGCACATTTTCTGCTTAGCTTGGTTCTTATCTTTCTCCTCAGCACTGATTCTCAGCACCAGCAGGCTGCAGTTCCTTATCTGTGATATGTCCTGTCTGATACCAGCCCTTTATCTTAAGCTATTTTTAGTCTTTCTTGTTACTGTAGAATATCCAGAGTGGCCTGTTTAAGTCTTCTTCTTTCTTCAAAGGGACATTTTCCACCATCCAGGATTTTCCTGCTGAATTTATTAAATGTTGCATCTGTGTTTTGATGTGCAGGACTAAAGGAAGAAAATATATGTGGAGGTAAGCATATTTTAGCTGGTGGGGATTAAAGTACATAGAAGCAATATGAGTGATTTCATTTACTTATCACTGAACCTCACGTAGGAAAACGCATTAAAACTTTTCAAAAATGAAATATTATCTGGGATTTGAAGCAAAACATCTTAAATGGAGAATGACAGTCCTCTTGGAAATCCTGAACTGGAAGCCCCACAAGACACACATGCAGCCTTGAAGACTGTAGAGGTTGGTTTTAGTACAAGAGACAGCTGAACTGCAAGGAGTCCAAGGGCTTTCTCTATTTTTAAGCTATGTATGAGGTGTTGCATCACAAGTTTTCGAAAAGGCTAAAATTATCATGAACTTTATTAAGTTTTCTAAGACTTTTTTCAGTACAAATTTTCTCTAATATGTCATTATGAGACCCAAGAGGCTACAACTACCCATTAGAGGACTGCAGGAGAAAACCAGGGAGGCAAAACGGTTGCAGCAGTCAAACAATGGGAAACACATTAAATATTGTGCGCAATTTATTCAAAAACAGGAAATAAATAGAGTGTATTCTTTTCCATGACTCAATTTCAAAGTCTTTTTCAGGTTAATAATACAAAAAAATTCAACTTGAATACTAAGGCTGTCTACTTCAGAAGCAGAGGTAAAGAGAGTCAGTGGATCATTGGCTGACTGTAAGGCTTTACCACGGAGGACTTCTTGAGCAGATGTTTGTGGGCCTGGGTCACTTCCCAAAACATGTTCACTTAGCGATCCCACCCTCTTTATGTCACTTTTCATTGTAATTCACTTCACTCTTCATTATTTTATTTCTGCTTCACATTTAGTTTGCCCTTCTTCTAGTTTCTTGAGAAGAATCTTTATCTTTTTTTAAATATTGTTTTTGTAAAGTGCACAAGGTGGACATATATTCTACTTCCTGACCCTTGCAGCTGTACTCTACAAATGTCAATATATTAATATATTTAAACTTGATGTATATTTAATTTAGATATACTAAAGCTAATTCTTCATTCCAGTTATCATTCCTCTTCAATATATGTGTCATACATAATTATGTTCATTCCTTTCCAAACATGTGGGCAGTTTTAAAGTTCCTTTTGTTCCTGACAAGGCTCAAGGCCGAGGCAAAGAGCAATAGGATTTAAATTTCACTGTGTTTGGTACATACATTGTTATAACTTAAGTCATTTGTGCTCCATCAAGACTGCTTTCTGGTCAAGGATAGTGTCTATGTTTCAAAGCTTCTTTGTGTACCAAAAGGTGCAATGTTCACACCTGGAAGGCACGCAGCACATGGAAGGGAAGCGCTGCGTGTCAGACTGTGCAGCGCTGGGGTCAAGTTGCCTACATTCTGATTGATTTCACACCTGCATTTTTCAGGGAGTTGGTGAAAGGAGTAGTTAAATTCACTCACAGTGATGATTGGCTTTTTGTAATGCTTTTAGTTCTATCAATTTGTACTTGAAAGTTTCTGAGCACATTTAGAAAAAGAAATATAAAATTATACTTTCCTATCATCATGGTTTGGGGTTTTCTTTGCAAGAGGAACAATACAACAAAAGACACAATTTATAATATTTTATAATGAATCACCCAAAGAATTGTATACAACAAGTGCAAGAAACCTGTCAACACACTAAAGAATCCAGCTGAGGATCCTAGAGCTCATAACAATGCTTCCCACAAGGCTATCTCAAGGCCTAGAGCTCACAACGAAGTCTCATGCAAGCCTGCTTTATGGATCTCTGATGGAAAGGCCCAAAGGTCAGTGATCGAAGCTAGGAAGTCTATGCTAGGGCATGAAGGGTCTGTGCTAGCAAGCTGAGGAATCTGAACTGGAGCTAGGAAGCAATGCTCAGGTAAGCACTAGAGCTCCCCCCAAAGTACCACAGCCATCCTCAGCGACAGTGAGGTTCCGAGCTCCTCCAGTGATGAGGAAAGCCTAGTTCCCATCAGGACAGTGTGTCAGTGTGACAAGCTTCATGAGGCTGAGCAGTGCACCATCTTCCCCTCCAGAGCCAGAAAACAATGCTCAAGATGAGAATTCAAACTCTCCATAGCTCATTTGGAAAGCCAGCACAACAAAGCCCTCCAGAAGAACAGCCCAAGAGAACTGGCAGCCTCCAACAGCTCCGATACCTTCTCCAAGCAGCACCCCTAACAGTACTCAGACAGCTTCTCCTGTTCTGCCTTTATGCTGCTGGCAACAATCCTCTGGTAGGCCTCCCCCATCCAGCACTGTGCCAGTTTAACTCAGCTGCATGTAATAAATTGACCACCAGTTAAAAATCCACTACAATCCAGCCCTGGTCAACTTGATAACCATAAACATTTGTTAAACTAGTCTCTAAAAGCACATTTGCAAAAAGTTAACATGTCTTGATCTATTTAGATTTATAGTGATTACAATTATAGGTGGCAAGATAGCTCAGTGTACTAAAGCACCTGGTTGGGCAAGCTTAGATAAGTGCAGGGACTATGGTTCAATCCCTGGTATCACAAGCAGTGCCAGCTGCACCCCCAGAGCGAGCTGCATTGGCCAGAGTCTGGGCATAATGGCCTATGCCTGAAATTCCAGCGCTGAGAGGCTGGAAGTAGGAGGATCACCAGGAGTCCAAGCTGTGCAGGGAGACCCTGTAACAACCAAATACATTCTTTTTTAAAAAAATACATATAAAACAAAAATAAATTTAAAAGTACATACAATTTTTTAAACTCATTCCTGCACCAAAAAGAAAATTTTTAAAGGATGACCAAATTTAAGGTTAAAATACAGTACTTAGATTGATTAACCTGATTGCAAACATATATTAAGAGGACATCGAAAACATTAAAAGAATTATTACAATCACAGTCCCTATTTCTCATTAATAATTCCAAGCATATGGCAAGACTGGAAAACAGGAATCTCCTGCAGTTTAAGTACACTCATATTCAGGTGAAAAGCTTTGTTCATTTTCACACTGTCCTGTTGCTAACAATAACACTGTCCTCTGTTTGATCCTTGTGATCAAAGGTATCTTTAGAGCTGCCCCTCTGGCCAAATGTTTTGTATCACCTTATGGGCTCTTCAGTCTTAATTTCAAACATAGATCTGCCCCAAAGCTCTCAATAGTAATTACGCCACTTTCCCAGCAGTCTTTAATTGAATCCTCCCTAGTTTCATCTTAACAGGCACTATTTCCATCAATATTCTAATTTTCCAGGCTCCAGTCAGTGTCTCCAATACAGCTTACAACATAGAAGGGCTTTCTCTTTTGCCAGCCACTCAAGCCATTTCCAAACTAATGACAAAGGTCACATAGCCAGGTAATATCACAGTAATAATCCTACTCTCCTAGTACCAATTTTGTCACAGTTTGGGATTTTGCAAGGGGAACAATGTAATACAGTACATATTTTATAGTAGTATTTTATAATGAATCATCCAAGAATGATATACAAGCAATAGAGGAAATCTGCCCACATACATAACAATTAAGACTCCAGCTGAGGGCCTAGATCCTAATATCTTGCATGAGTCCAGCTGAAAACCAAGAGTTCACAAGTCTCATGCAGCCCCTCTTCATGGATCTCTGCCAAAAAGGCCCCAAGGTCAGAGGTGGAAGCTAGGAAGCCTATGCCTACAGTCTGAGGGATCTGAACTGGAGCTAGCAAGCAACACTCAAGGTAAGCACCAGAGCTCCCCCCAAAGTACCACAGCCATCCTCAGCAACAGTGAGGTCTGAGTTCCTCCAGCAATAAGGAAAGCTGAGTTAGCATCAGCAAAGCCAGTGCGACAAGCTTCTACATGAGGTTGAGCAGTGCACCATCTTCCTGTCCAGAGCCAGGAAGTGATGCTCAAGATGAGGACCCGAGCTCCTCCGAAGTTCATCTGGAAAACCAACATGACAAGGCCCTTCAGGAAATCAGCCCAAGAAAGCTAGCAGCTTCCAACAGCTCTAACAGCCTCTCCAAACTGCACCCCTAACAGCATTTTCGGCAGCTTCTCCCATTCTGCCCTTATGTTGCTAGCAATAACTCTCAGGTGGGCCTCCCACACCCAGCACCATGCCAGTTTAATTCAGCTGGATGTAATAAATTGACCACCATTTAGAAATGCACTGCACCTACTAAACATAAGTTGTAAACTTTAGGAAGTATTTCTCCTTATTTTTGCCTTAAAGTCTATATTTTCTCTGATATTAATATAGTAGCACTGGTTTCTTTTTTGAATGCATGTTTCCATAGTATAAGTCTACATTCCTTTTACTTCCACACTGATTACTTTTACGTGTCTCATAAAAGCAACATAAATGCACTTTTTCAAATAAATTTTCAAAAAATTGGTAGAAACTACTTGAGTGAAATAAAACTTTCAATGTATACACCTTACTTGTTACTAAAATAACATCAGGGACTATGTTTATAGCATGCATTATATGCCTAAAATGTAATGTAAAGTTTATTACATTTGTTTTTGTAACTGAATTTTCTTTATTCCTTCATTCATTTTTATTGGGAGTAAAACTAATTTGCCCCAATATCTCATTTTACAACTTTGATACTTGTTAAATTCATGGCCTTTGATGATCAATATTAAATTCAGTTCTGTGTCTACACTGCATGGCTCCTAGAGACATGGAGTGACCTGTACAATTAGCACAGCACAGATGTTAAGAGAAACATTCTGAACTCAAATTTACTTCCGTTCTCTTTATTGGTGGGTTATAACTAAGTAAATTACTTGGCCTCCTTATCATTGCTTCTCCTCCTAGTATATGGGGTGAGTTATAATGTTACTTTTCTTACAGAACTGCAAGGATTATACAGATAATAACTAAAAATAACATGACATGAAATAAGTACTCACATAAAGACACAGAATGTTAATATGATAATGTGTTGTTAGGCAATGGACCTGCTGGCATAGGTCTTCAGCAGTCACTGAGAATCTCGGGCCTCGACTTTCCTTCACGTCCCTGTGACACATGCTTACAGGAAGCTTTGGGGCAATACATGTGCCCATTCTGTTTCCATGTCCTGAATGCCTCAGCCCAACTCTTGCATCTGTCAGTCTCCCTTCAGCCTCAAAAACTCAAATTTCTCGCAAATCATCTAAAAATGCTCCCCATAAATTTCTCCTTATGAATTATCTGAGCTGATAGCCACCAGCTGCAGGCTGCTAATGGGTACCTGAATTATGTCCAAGCTGCACTGAGGGCAGTGGAGCAGCAAATGCACCCAAGATTCAAAACCTAATTAGAAAAACTGGAAGAATGTAAACTGTCTTACTAACAATGTATATGTTGTTTATATTTTGAAATGATAATATTTTGGATGCATTAGGCTGAAATAAAATGTACAGTGGAACTTATCCGCTTCTTTTTGCATCTTGACATGAGTACTAAAAAATAAACCTATATATGGTTCCTATTATAACCCCATTGAGCAATATAAACCTATGTAAAGTATGTTCTCCCTGTTATGTGCTCTCATAACTAAATTGATCTATCACATATTGTATTGAACTGTAATGTTTTGCACTAATTTAATTTCACCATATTAGCTGTTCAAGCAGAGCATATACCTTATCTATTTTTAGGCTTTGGTATATCTCTGATTTTCTGATAATTAGAAAGTGTTTGTTGAATAAAATTGGTAATATATTATATGTGATACAGTAAATATAGTAAACATTTGTTAGGATAATCTGGCTGAACATTAATAAAAATTATATATAATAATTGGTCTTGTGTATAAAGAATAGCTACCCAACTATAAATACACACAGAAGTTAAGGCTGAACTATGGGGCTCTAGAGAGCAAGAGATACAACTGTTCAAAAATGTGATTCACACAATCAAAGGGCTCAAAAAGATGGTAGGACCTTGGCCTTTCACACCAAAACTATAGAAGTGTCTCTGTAAACAGCTGAGAATCACCTCATTTTGAGAATACCTCTTCATGCTTCCCAACTCAGAATATAAATATCTACATTGATTTCTGGACTCTTACAATAGCATTTGATCCTTTGTTTGAGATAAACAATCTGAGTTCTTTGATCTTTTCTGAAGCATCCACTATCCTGATCTTTGTGATTATTATCAGTGTATTTCAATGAGACCGGAAATTAAGCACTGCATAGGACGCATCATAGAGCCAGGCATTGTCTCAGTGATCCAGCAGTGTGTGATGTCAAATGGATGTACAGCTGACCACATCCCAAAGCAGAAGAATAATGTTAACTTTGCAGAGAAAAACAATAATTTCAAGTGTTTACATAAGAAAAAGTAAAGTCAGGAATGGGTCAGAGGCCCGATCCCATGTAATTTGAGGATTTCAGGCAAAACCCAGTTGGGTTTCAGATAGATCACTGTCTGATTCCCTGCAGAGCAACGGAATGCTCACGGGAAAGGATACATCAGAAAAGGAGCTGCTAGGAACACACTGACTGAGCCATCCTACAGGCAGGCCTCTATGTCTGTCACAAATTATTTGATACATTCTATGTTATATGGCAGTTACTGAATACCAGGCACAGAGATGTGAAAACAAACCATGGATGTCACTTCTTAGGATGTGAGGAAAGACCTGAGGTGTATGAACACATGCAAAGAGAGAATGTTATATAAGGAATATAAAGCTGAAGGTCTGAAAGACATAAGAAGGGCCACATGAATAATATTGTATTGTATACTGAACATGTATTGAGAGAGTAGACTTCAGGTGTTGCTTTCAAAACAAGATAATTATGAAAAGTGATGGCCATGTTAAATTAGATTTTTCTATGGATATGTTTATCAAAACATCACTTTGTACACCTGAAACTTATATAGTGAAAAAGAAGAACAATAATGCTTTTAATTACATTAGCAACCTATAAAACTGAGTGTATAATTCAGGACAATTTATGATGACATACTGAATGGTTTAAAAGATAAGGTTTTGGGGGCCTTGGGGAAATAGCTCAGTAGAATAAACTCTTTCCTGGCAAGCATAAGGGCCTGAGTTCAATCCCTGGTTCTGGAAAAAAAAAAAAGGTAAGTTTTTCTATTCAGTTTGTTTTCCATATATGTGTTTAACTTTATTCTTTGTCATTTAAATTTCTAAAAATCAAGAAATAAATGTGCTAATTTTAAAAAAATTGCATTCTTTTACTCAATATTGTTAGCTGTTTCACTACAAATATTAAGTAGGTTTTCAGGAAAAAAATTAATTTTTCTTGAGAATGCCTTTAATTTTAATCAGCATAATTCTGGAATAATGGAAAGCAGGACTGAGAAACTTTGCTTTCTGAAAGCACTCGCTTTCAACCTTCAGAGCTTTGGTGGCCTCTTGCCTCTGTCCATCACCACGTGTCCTGAATTCCCATGAATAGTTCTTAGTTCTTCGGTTTTGCCTTTGTTGTGCAGCAGGCATAGAAAGCAGAGCACTTTAAAACATGATGATGTTCCAACATGTTTCTGTTGATTGCAAGACACTATGTTGGAAAGTAGACTCTCACCTGAGCTCTTTTGAAAATAAGATTTATTTTTGAAAAATAACTAAAAAGGTTTTGAGTTTCTCAGAATAGATCATTTGGCAATTGTCAAAATGACAATTTATGTAACCTCCCTGACCTTAGATTAAAGGTTTTCCCCAATTCCAGTAGCAAAGAGACACAGAAAACAGAAGCCTCAAGCTAATGAGGAGCAAGTGGCAGAAAATAGCGTGAGGGCACTCTGGGTCATGTTGGTTACTCCAAGCTTGAACACCTTAGCAGTCTTTTCAGTTTAGCAATATGATACGCAGGTCCTGTATCTGCAGGACTGCCAAAGGGAAGGGTGGCTTCTATAATAATGATGTCCTGGGATTGCTTGATTTTTAAAGAGGGATTATTACAGACAAGAAGTTTATATTCTTTCCAATTCATCACCACTGAGTCCAGGTGTGATGGCACACGCCTGTAATCCCAGAGCTGGGGAAGCTGAAAATAGAAGGACCACTATGAGTCCAAGTAGCACAGTGAGACCCTCTACCAAATACATGAAAAAACTATCCAACAGAACCCTATTATGCCTTTTTTTCTTTGTTCTAACAGTGTAAGATTCTGACAGTAGAACTTTTACTGATCATGTAAACTAGATACATGTTGATGTAAGTGTATCGATATTGTAAACTTAAGAATTTAGTTGCTAATTTGTTCTTGCAAAATCCACCTGAAAGTTAGTGTATAATTATTTGTTGTAACATCCGCTAGACTGGCATTATAGAAGAGCTACAGGGAGGGGCCTGGCTCTGCTTGATCTTACATCAGCTCCTCTCAAGTGCCTCTCCAGAAAGCCCAGTGCCAAGGCTGAGGCAAAGAGCAGTAGCATTCTCATCTACTGCATACCTGGTTCTAGATGACCATAACAAACAGGAAGCTGGGTAGTGCTATCTAAGATGATGGGTTTCTTACAACACTGGCTTGAGCAGTAAGTCTCAGGTTAGAAAGTGAAACAGAGCTACACACAGAAAAATTACCAATGAATAGGCTACCAAACTATTTTAGGAAATATCACAAGATTCAGAAAAGCACATGAAACACCTGCTTAGGCAGATGCAGGGACCAAGGCTTGATCCCCAGCGTGCCATGCCAACCCCATCCCTGGTCACACTGAGACAACAACTGAGATTGGGCAGGGTGGCACGCACCTACAATCCCAGTGCTTGGGAGGCTGAAAACAGGAGGATCACTACAAGACAAATCTGTGTAGTGAGATACAGTATACCAAATACATTAAAAAAATTATTTTTAAAGTAAAGCACCCAGGCACATTGCACACGCTGCTTTGTATTCCAGTGAAGGTCATCTGCACCATCCTCAGTAACACAGCATCTGAAAGGAAGCATCATGCTGCATCCAGATATTAATTTAGTGAAGCTTTATGTCACGTCTGCCTTGCTGTATGCTTGATCTGGTTGAAGCTATTGTCCCGCTACTGAAGGACACATCATGTAACTGAGAAAGAGAAGTGAGAAGTTTCTCCTTTGAGTTTAGGGATTGAACATGTGGCAATCTCAGCATATAGAGTGCATACCACAAGCCAGCTGTTACTTGACAGGTCCGCTTCAACCTGGGTAACGTTCACAACCGTTAAGGCAGCTAGAATTAGTAACTTCATCTTATCAAAGAGAAACACAAGACCCTGAAAATTTAAATGTGTTGCCTACTGTCACAGACCCAACAAAGAAAACAGCCAGAATTTTAGTCTTTAAAAGTACACCTCAAAAATGTACCTGTAGCCATTTAGATGTTTTTATTTTTGTATAATATCAGCTAACACTGAACCTTAAATTTCATGTGCCACAGATTCATTCTCTACAAAGTTATGATCAAATAGCACCTCTCTCACACAAATGTTATAGGAATTAGTGACAATTGTGCATGCAGAGCTCTCGTCACAGGGCCTGGTGAATGAGGTGTGTGAGAACAGTGTCAGTCATTAATGGTAAAGGATTACTGAGTACATGAAGTCTCCTTAGGAAATATTTTTAAAAAGATCATCATCTTCCCAGAATTCTTTGTCTTAACAGGTGTCTATGATGCTGAAGTACATATCCTTAAAATTTCATCTCACTGAAAGAGTTTCTGGTTTTGGGGAGCTTGGAGGGTCCTACTGAAACCCAGGCTTGAGCACTTCATGTGCCTCCAGGCTTTGTCTTCTGTAGATAAAATCAAGATTGTCATGTCTCTGTACCTAGAAAACATCATAGGCGCCCTGCACATTATTTGTAGCTTCAGAAAGTTGACAATGTGATTGTCTGTGACAAATATGTCAATTCCAAGGCTATGATTATGCTTCCTTGGGGACACGTTTAGAACTATGAATTTTGTCACCTTGAAATGCTTTTTTCTCCTTACCTCTATGCCCTGTGCATGAATTTCGAATAGCTGACATTTTATTCAGAACTAGTACATATGTAGCAATAATTCTATTAGTCTTCAAGATAAAGAGTGAAATCAAAAATTATTTTAAATCAAAAATGTATCCTTTTAAGAATGTAAGAGCTCATTCTAAGGTTTACTTTATGTGATCTTGGAAAGATAGATTACCCACTTCTAATACAAAGGAAGAAGCTTTACCTTTTTCCCAAACTACAGTTTGAGTCTTTCTTTTTTTTCTTTGGTCCCTATTACCTTCTTTCCAATGGATATGTTCAACTTGTCAGAGATAAAACAGAAGGAACATTTCCTATAAATGGAACCAACATTAGCATTGGAAATAACTTCAGCTGCTGCAGAAAAAGATTGATAGCCATGCAATTCCTTTCTAGGTGTCAAGATTAAGGCGATGAAATGAAGGGTCTCATATGAACACTTGCTATCAGTAACATTTCACATGATCTTGGCTGAAATCAAGAATGTAACTAGTCAGTATGTTTCAACATTCCATTTAAAATAATCTCTACTACTGGTCAGAATTTGAAATATATTTATTTGATGTTTAAAAAAATAACTTGTTTTGTGGAAAATTGAATTTACCTGAACCAGCACTTCTAAAAGTCTCATTGTAGTTTTTAAAAATTATATCCATTAACCATCTGACTCTGGAGCACCCTGTGGAACTGAGATACTTCTGAAATTACATTGCCTCTTTAATTTATAAAACTTTTAAAAAGTCATGCATAGAAAAATTTTTAAACTTAAATGATATATATATATATATATATATAGATATATATATATATCTATATATATATATCAATACTGCCTGTGATATGTCGATTAAATGATTAAAAGGAGCACAAATGCCAATGACAAGAAAATACTCCAGGAAACTGGTGTTCACCTGTTGAAAACAGTTTCAATTTTAGAAGATCAGCAAGGTCACCACTCTTTAAAGAACAGGAAATTGTGTACATTTAAAATATTTCAATCAGGGGGCCTGCTGGTTAGCTCGGTTGTTTAAGCGCCTACTTATGCAAATGCAGTCAGGCGCAGGATGCCCAAGTTCAATCCCTAGCTCCTCGTGCCATACCAGACCCACCCTTAAGGCAGCCTGAGCCAGGTGATAAATAAATAAATAAATAAATAAATAAACAAACAAACAAACAAAATATTTCAGTCAAAATTCGGTGGGAAATCTAACAGGACAATATAAAGCAATATAAGGGATAAACAGAGAACAAAAGCATTTACGCAATGTGTAAAAATAGGCCAGCTAGTAATGGAACAAAATAACTGCAATAGATAGAGCAGGGCCACAGACTTCGTGCCTGTCTAATTTAAGCCCTGAAAAGTGATGAATGCTCAAAAATTCATACAATTGGTTGTTATCCTTGATAGAAAAGAAATGTTAGATTGCTCAGTAATAGTATAAATTTATATGAGTTTTGAAGCTAAATCAGGTCAGAATAAGCAATGAACACAAAAAATAAATGTGTGCTTTTCTGTATAATGACATTTGTGTTATCTGTGCCGCTGGTCTCTGTAGAAAATGACCACTACTATCTAGATCACACCCCGCACAGTCCCAGCTCAGAATTTGGGGCCTATATAGATCACAGTTTTTTCCTTAGAGCCTAATAACTTCTCAGAAGCCACAAATATCCTCCCCAGTAGTTTACGGCGAGAAGCTTGCGAGCAGCTCATCTGAGGGTATTACGTACTCAGTCCTCCTGCCACTGCAAATCATTCCCTCTTGGTGAGAGCCCCTAAATGTGCTATGAAGTATTTTTTAAATGTAATTATTATACTGGTGTATACAGTATTTTATCCAAATAAGTTACACACCTAATGGAGCCATAGCATATTAGGGCTTAAACTATAAATGTGCTCATTTATAGGCATTTTTCTGACCAAATTTGAAATCTTTTCACTACTTGGGGATGTTCTTAGGAACATAATTTCTGCAAATTTTTGGAGTCCATTGTACTAATACCCTGAATCCAGTCTCTAAATATCCCATGCTATAACCTGTGGTTTTACTCACAAAACTGGTAGAAGTAAAATATAGTTATTACCCTAACTCCTTGGGGATGTGTGGCAACTTCAAAGCTGTTTCTGTTGAGAAAAAATAGAGAATATTTCAAAATTTAATTGATATTCATTACTCCAAACACACTTTAATTTTTCAGCATTGAGTATCAAATATATGCATTCACAAAGGGTTTGTAAGGGCACCGATAGTATTGAGCAGTTTGGCAAGAGCAAGGTCTCAGTTTGATTCCAAGTGATTGGGAAAAGAAAAGTATTAAGCAAAACCCTGAATTAATGTAAATGATGATTCCTAGTAGAGGAGAATATTTAGAATTGCTGAGTTGAAGTTCTCTCAAGGCAATTCTTATATACACTGGCTATGAAATAAAGTAAATTTGTCCTCTGAAAAACAAAATACTGTTTTAAGCTTTGCTACTAGGATATATTAGAAGTTTCAGATAGCTGAGAATGATGGTGCACAAAGAGTAACTGAGCTGCTAAATTGCATAGGAAGACATCTGAAGAAGTACAGTACAGTTGGGATAGATAACGCTGTGCTTTTACATAGTTCTATGAGAGGCAAGATCTGCACTAATGGTGGTTGGACAGGATATTATGTCGGCGTCTAGTACTACGGTCATCCACTAGGAAAATAATTATTGAATTTTTGATATAATTCAGGTATAAAAAAATAAGATAAGTAAGCAGGTACACTCTTAATTCACTGATAAGAGATATCTGCTAAAATAATATCTGTAAATATAATATCATGTATGCACCTTGTACAATACCAAAACGTTATGAAAACAGTTTGCAATGTATTAATTCATCGAATCTGTATGGTTAAAGTGTCTTGAAACTGTCTGATTGACATTTGTACTTCAATAAAATAAAAATAAATAAATAAATAAAAAGAAGTATGTAAGTGATTAATATGCTCTAGAGGTTATTTCTACCCTCATTTATGGTTCAAATTCTCATGGCCTTCAGGTGTCAGTATGTTTAATATTTTGATTAAATATTGCACAAATATTGTAGATCTAGAGATGAATATCTCAGAAAAGTACAACAAGAATTTATTGTCAGAAGTCAGAAGGTGGACAGATATGAAGAGGTGACATTGAGTGCTTGGTGACTTTCTTTATCCACAATGAAAAACCACTTTCAGGGAGAAAGCAGAGTTCCAGTCAAATGCTTTGGTGACTTGCTGATAACTGACTGGTAGCAGGTTAACAGTATTAGCAAGCAAGAGATGCTTATTTGTGGAATTAGTCTAGGATTCCTTATTTGTTGTGGTTGTTGTTGTTTGGTACCAGGGATACAATGCAAGACTTTGCGGTTGCCAGGCTAGTGCTTATGTCCCCAGGCTATCTTCCTGGCCCGGGGATTTCATCCAGTTAAAAAAAACATCTGGAACCCACAAAATTATGAGAAACAAACCCCAGGAAAGTTTAATCATGAGAATTGTTTCATAATTTGAATATAAAGTAGAAAATTATCATAATTGAAAGTACTTAAGAGTGTCAGATGACATCCAAACTGTGGTAGGACAACTTTCCTCTGACTATGTCATGTGGTATGCATGATCCCAGGACAGGGCCTCGGGAACCAGCTGGTGCACCTAGGACTCGCCCTGGCTCTGCTGATCACATGTGGTTGTGTCCCTAACAGCAAGTAAGAGTTCAGATTCCTGAGTGTTCAATAATAAGTAGATCATTTTTTGTTAGTTCACACAAATTTTGCCACTAATGTTATAAAATCCTAGGTGAAAAGATTATCATTTGAAGTATAAGCAAAAGTTTACCCTTGCTACTATTCTGATATAATGTTTTTGTAATGTCAACTACATTTTCTTGATAATACCTAGTTATCTATCTTCCGTCAATTTCATCCATTCTATTCATAAGATTAGGAAGATAATTCTAATGCATGTCCCTAAACAGAAACCTAAAATTTTGAATACAAAATCAGAGAATGATCTGTACAGTCTGATCCTCCTGCATCACACACACACACACACACACACACACACACACACACACACACACACACACCACCACCACCAACAACAACAACAACAA
>PVKA01042700.1:0-17240 GCA_004027165.1 Ctenomys sociabilis | reverse complement strand
GCAGGATATATCAATTTGTATTCAAAATTGTTTTCTTTCAGGAATTTAAATATTTCACTCTAAACTCTTCTTGACTTAATGTTTTTTTATTGAGAAGTCTGTGATTTGGGTGGGCTTTTCTCTTTTTTTTTTTGAGGAACCAGGGATTGAACTCAGGGCTTTGCCCTTGCCAGGCAAGCGCTTATTCTATGAACCATCTCCCCGCACTCTGGGCTTTTTTCTATATGTGAGCTGTTTCCTTTTTCTAACAGCTTTTAATAGGTTTTTGTTGGGTTGAATTTCTGGGATCTTGACTGTCATATGCGTGGGTGTAGATTGATTTTGTTTGATGCTAGTCGCAGGTCTATGTGCCTCACTTACCTGTGCATCTGATTCTTCTTCCATGCATGGGAATTTTTTTGTACTACTTCTTCAAATAGTCTTTTTTTTTGTCATTTAGGTTGATTCATTTTTCACTGGCATTTATCAGTTTTCTGTTGTTTATCTTTGCATCTTTCACTGTTGAATTATTTCCTTGTTCCTTGTTGTTTTTAATCTTTCCTTTCCTGGCCACGAGCTGCAATGATATTTTCAAGGTCTGAAAATTTATCTTCAGTTTCATTCAAGTAGTTTTGCCAGCTTTTAATGAATTTTTAATTTCCTGGATATCGCTTTGAATCTTTGTTGCATGCATTCTATTTCTTTCTTATATTGTTCATTCAAGGTTTCATCATTTTTTCTATATTTATGTTTTATTTTTATGAATGTCTTCTTTAGGTACACTTAGCAATTCTTTCATTATGGTCATCATTTCTTTTTTTACCTGAGAGATTATTTTTCATCTGATTTCTTTTATTCTTGGCTGTAGTTGTTTTGTTGCTTCAGTTGCTATCATTTCAGAGAATTCAGGTGTGTGACTTTGAATTTCTTTTATGTTAGTATGTCCTGAACATGTTCTGGGTGGTCTGGGTGCCTGAGATTGAATTTTGCCCCTTCATCTTCTCATTTTCAATATCAGAAATAACTTTTTATTTTGATACCTGTGATAATTCTTATGAAATTTTGATAGTAGGTACGTAGATCATTACTGTCAAGGCCACTTGAGGAAAAGTCTGTCGTTCAGGGATATAATCTGTGCATTGACGATTCTTGGTTTGTGTCTACCCTGAGATTCCGCCTTCCCAATTAATTGAGAGTGGGATGTTAGTGTTCCTTTGGCACTGTCCTCTGTCATTAGGTGTAGGGCCGTGATGAGGTTAATACCCCACTGCTCTCCAGTATTGTTATCCAAAGGAGAACAAGTTATTATAACGATATGATTTCATAGCTACAGTAGTATAATTAGCAAATAATGATAATAGCAAGCAAAATTTAGAAACTGATAAATTTTAGTAGCTATTGGTTTTGTACTTTAGACTATAAGAGCAAAGTCTTTAGCTGTATAACAGAACAAATCATAAATTTGGAGTTTGTGTGCAAAGTATTTCTGCTTGTTAGTGTGAATTTAGCCTGTGTTCCTCTGGCCGGGCCAATTGCCTGGATTCAGAAGCTTCACTTCATTTAGAGGGATGTGGCAGGCACCTGGAGTTCTCTGGCAAAGCCAGTTACCCAGGTCCTGAGCATTTGCACACCAGCTGCTGTTCCTGCAATGTAGGGCGTTGGGCTGGGTGCCTGTACTCCTCTGGTCAAAGTAGTTACCCAGAGTTCAGAGCACCTCCATGCCAGTTGGCAGTCCCTTGAGTTATATTTCTACGTTTAAACTTTTGAGGAATTCTTGTACCAATCTCCATGATGGTTGTAATATTTCATATTCCTAACAACATCAGGAAAGGTTCTTTTTTCCCCCAGAATCCTCAAAGTCACTTTTGGATACTTGGTGATAGCTGTTCTGCCTTGTTGAGCTTCATGGCTACAATATGTCCACATCACTTTTCAGTCTTTTATTCATTCCTAAAAGTCTGTTTGGAGTCCCACCTGTCCTCAAGAATACTTTTCTTTTAAGAAAAGCAATTTATATTAGTATATGTTTGAAATATACAGTAATTACAATCTGCTTGGGGATTTTATACATATACAGATTTTGTCTTAAAAAGCCTTCTGTCCTTAACAATTTTCATGTTATCTGAAAATCAACTTGCAGTCTAGTACAAACACCCATCAAGAGTTTGTGCTACCTTCACTGTTTTATAAATATCTTTCTTCTTCCCAAAATTATAAATAGCATGAGGACTGTGACTTTTTATTTTAAAGAGAAAAAACAAAAAGTACAGAATTTTAAAATAAGGTGGTAGGAAATTAACAATGCTTATTATATTACATATTGTCATATTCAAAGTATTTGCTAAGATTACCAGATAAAGATATTCAGAACTGATCAAACAATATAAGCACTAAGTGTTCCTATCAATGAGCTAATAGTGTGTGTGTGTATGTGTATCCCCCCTCCCTTCTTTTCTTTTTTGCCCCATTTCAATTGTTCTTTCCTTTTGAGCAGTTGTTTTCCCTTTCACAATATCTATTGTACTTTCTGGATCTTATTTACTCTTTTAGTTTCTTACCATAGGTAGTTAATATAATGTTTATTAACATGCAAGTGTGATTTATTTCATTTCTGACTTTGTGTCTAACTTTCAAGGTTATTCCTTTATCCAAATAAGTTCTCTGTGAGGCTGGTTTCCAGTACAAATTTGATCTAATAAATATTCTTAGACTAATAGAATGAAATTCATTTTGTCATGTTTTCATGTGATTGAGTTTTACTAATTCTAAGAAGATTTATAAAGAATGCAATTATCAAATGAATCTTCTTTCTCACTTTTTTTTGCAGAGTCAATCAATAATAAGCTTTTCTGGAAAGCATTTGAAATGAGAGCAAAATTCTGAGTAGGCAGTATTTTCTAATCCCACATTCCAGTTCACAAAAAATGAACAAGAGTCATAGATTGGAAGTTGTTCAATTTTATATGCAATCTCATTGGTCCTGGGTGTAAAACACCCTGGAGCATTTGTCATCATAAACAGGGAGGCTTATGAGTCCAAGACCCAGGAGCTCAGACATGGTGCGCTGCTGCGCTGCCTGTTACTATTATTTACATTCACGCTGGAACTGAACTGGTTTCTTGTTTCTTTTCATTTAATAATGCTTACATTGTGGAAATAAGCTAGCAATAAAATTTCTTAGCCATTTGTAATCTAGCCCAGTGAAGTCTGCTTCTCTGGAAATAGAAAGGTTGATTTTGCAACCTTTTACTTGCTCCTCTCCCAGCCCCCATTTCTTACCCCTGTTTTCCAATCAGCTTGGAGAAGCTGACCTGTTTACCTGCATTCCTCCTTGGGCACTTGCTTCAAGGAGCCCGTATATTTGTATTATCCAAGCTTTATATTACACTTGGGGGATTAATTACAAGTAGATGTCTATAAAATCTGGAAGAATATAAAATACTTTTGGTGCAGTTTTAATGGAAGGGAAGTTTGAATCCGGCTGCAGTCATTAAATTGTTCAGGTTAGAAATCACACTTTATATGAGATTCTAAATGACTTTAGAGAGAGATGTCTGTATTTTCTTGTACAAGAATTACAGATTTCTTACCCTGAGTTTGTTTATGGATATTGGAATGTATAAGTAAGTCCTCCAAATTAGAACTCATGTGTAAGAGTAAGTATATATTCTGAAGTAATCCTTACCTTAATTTTTATAGTTAGGAGATGTGAATCTTGGTACAAACAACTAATATGAAATCCACTGAAAGATAGGTATAATAAGGGTTACATAAGGGTGCTCACGGAGAGCACTTGGCATTTTTTCCTGGGGTCTTGAAAAATAGAGGAGAGGTTCATTTATGTAGAAAAAAAAGTGAGTGTCTCTTGAATATATCCTCTAGTCTTATATTGATGATCAGGAAATGTTTCACATAGGCAATTTCTATACATATACCTTCAAAATACCCCCAGAACAGCTGTAGGAGTTGGTGAATAATTGAAATATCTTGTATAATTTCATTTTAGAATATGGTTCTGGTGTGTTTTATGCTCTGGCTTGACAAGCACATGGAAATTTGGGCCTGAAATTTGCATATTCTTGAATGCTCATGCTGGGCTTTGCAACTGAGATTTGCAAATGTTTCTTTTTAGCTAGGCAGCTAGAAGCATACACCCTGGAAGGGGAGCTCTGAAATAAACATCCTACACAAAACCTGAAGAAGAGGCCCACCTCTTTTCTTCAGCAGCCACAACAAATGGGGACCTTTGCATCATGGTCAGGTTAAATGGATACCAAAATAAATTAGTGAGATGAGCAAAGAGGCTAATTAGTAATTCTTTTATATCACAACTCCTGGCAGAACCCTGGCATGAGACTGCCTGATACTTTGCCACACAATTGTTTCTCTTAATGGTCATGATTTATATTTGTTTAAGACTAGTTCAACCTCATTGTTATGCTTTTGTTCTGTAATAACTATGCCTAGAGGCTGCTATAATAACACATCTCAATTGTGTGTATGTAGAATTATATGTGCATCTCCATTTATGCACTCTGTATGTCTATTTATATAGCTTTATAAGGAAAAATAGTCCTTGTCACATATGTGGGAATCACTATGGGGCATGGTGGAACAGATTGTTCTGATTCTACACTGTAAATTTTAATCTTGGTGTCTTCAAGCGGGAACACAAATGCCAGGGCTGAGTCTGCACATAGTGATGTTTGTGAGGCTTCTTGTTCATCGTCACCTGAGAAGTAGGTGGCTGCAAGCCTGCAGGGAGCAGGCACCTTCCAGAAGCAGCAAGCACTGTCCAGCTGGTGGATGAAAAAAAATGACAAGTACAAAGGGGCTCTCCTCTTGCGTTTTAAATCACTTCTCTGCTTTGTTCTCCACTCTGCTGTCAGAGACTCTATTGGTGCTCAAAGAAAAGCCCTACCTTTGTCTGGAATGAAAACGGAGCTCTGTGGGAAGGATGAGACAAAATGCCTTTCTGTCAAGCACTGATGATCTGCAAGTTTTCGGTTGCTATTTCCTGAACCCAGAAGCACTTCAACAAGGGTCTAAATCATTAGGGGGGTTACGTAACTGGGATTTTCCTGACCCCCTTCTCCAGGAAGAAGTGGATGGACATCCATGCATTCTCTACTAGATACATAGTAGTCCTACACCTAGCACTAAATTTCCTAAATAAAAGCAGCACGGTGATGCTCTGAAGGATGATTGGTGAAATTAAGGGAGAGTTAGCCCTGAGCTAGACTGTGACACTTGTTTAGTATCGTGTCTTATAGCTTTGCCATTCTGGTACCTAGCACAGAGCAAGCTCTTAATAGATATGAGCTCATAGATAAAGGAGCCCTTAAATTAAAAGGCAATACCTATTTTGTGTTAAGTATAAGGCCACTATCCAAAGTATAATTTCAACTAAAAAGATGTAGCAGACTTTTAGAAGTTCAAGTCTTACATCTACAAATAATAAAATGGAATATAAGAGAGGGATTTTGGCTTTCATACTGTATCCAAAAGTAAGCTCTATCTTCGTTTTAAAAGCTAAGTGCGGATATAAGCAGACACCATCCAGATGAGATCGAGCAGAAATTATTTATTGGAGCTTGTTTTAGCAAGAGAATCATACCTGTGTTTGAAACAGTAGGCTTGGTGGTGAGGATGAGGGAGGCTCTGACTGGAGACTATTGGCAAAGTCTGCATATCAGTGAAGAAACCTGGAAATGGTGCCTTTGGTTACTGGTTAGGAGTACAGCTTTGGCTCTTTCTGGTTGTTTCTAAGTTGAATATGAGGCAAAATTAGAGTTTGTCAGTTGTTGAGGTATGGACTTTTTTTTGGATAATTGTTACAGGGTCGTCCTATAGTTTCCAGGCTGGTTGCTAAAGAAACTGGTCTGATGTCCTGCAAACACTCCTTGTAGATCACAAATGAGCTCCCTAGGCTTGTGCTTCAGAGTATTGGCCACTGTGCTATTCTATATGTGTTCTGGCCATTGTCCATTTTTATATCCAGGTTTTCATAGTTTTGAGAGTAGTGATGCTCAGCGTCAAAATATTAAATTCACATGAAAACCTTTACATTTTAGAAGTAAACTTAACCAAAGATCTATTTGTATAGAAAAATAGTCTCTTTTCGCTTACAATACTTTGCAATATTCTTGCAACAGAGTGATTCTGAGCTTCACGTTTAGGAGCTATCTAGGCCATAATTAGAGATGGTCAACTGCAAGAAAATGTTCTAAAATGGCAGCAAATATATCCAGTCTAGTTAGCTTTGCAATTAGGACAAAAGGGATTCATAGGGGCAACAGGAATGATAAATTATTGCAGAACAAGATGTGGACAGATGCAAGAAAGAAGGATTAAAAATGTCCCGGAAAAAAAAGTCAAGAAAAATGTAGGTGCCAGAGGTTGCTGTAAAATGAATGGATGTCTTAAAGGCCAAGGGTGCTGTCAGCCCCCACGCAGGACAGAATGAAAAATACCAATAGAAAATTACAACGGCGCAAGAGATAATTACAAGGACCGCAGCCATGATATTAAAACCGTGTAACAAGAAAATAACAAGTCTGGGGCAACTTAGAAAGCAGATACTTTATCGAGGAAGATGCTAAGATGATAGCATACTTCATACAAAATACAGGCTTTGACTCTCCGAGTTTTACTGAAGATTGAGTTGTCATTTTAGAGTAGACTTTTTTTTTCCCCCAGCAAGAGAGTTCAGAAAGCAAAGTGACTACAGGTTCAATAATAATCGATGTAAATAATAAAAGGGGGACACTGAAATTAAACTTTCCATGGTTTCCAGAAGTTTTAATGATGATCCATAAGAACTGAACCTTAATAGGGGTCCATGTTATGAGACCCCTAGATGTTGTTATGAAGGATTTGGGTTTAAAAAATTAGGTTGGTGATACTTTTATATCCAGTTAATTTTATTTCAATACCTAATTCCTTTAAAAAGAATACATTTTTAATGTGACGGGGTTTGAAGAAAAAAGCAAAAAAAATGCAAGATCATTTTCACTGAAAAAATATATTCTCTTTCTAAATACAATGAAGTGCTTTGTGAAGAGTATAGATACTAAAACAATTTATTCATTATAAATGAATGTTACAATTTTTATTAAAGGCTATTTGGAAAATATGGGCACATAGGAGGAAATATATTTTTTAAAGTTGAAAATCAATCTTATTTATTTATTTATATGTACTTAGTACAGGGTCTACAGGGTCTCACTGCACAGATCAGGGTTGTAGTGATCCTCCTGTTTTCAGCCTCCCAAATGCTGAGATTACAGGAGTGCACCACCACGCCCAGTCTCAGTTACCCTCTCAGCGCGCCCCCCTTACCGTCTCAGCTCACCCCCGGGACTGCGTGGGCACAGTGCGCTCGGATCCAACCCCAGACCCTGCTTATGCCTAAGCAGGTGCTTTAATTCGCTGAGCTATCTGGCCGACCCAAGAGGAAATATTTATCATTCCATCATTCAAATAACATCTTATGGGGCCTGGGAGATGGCTCAATGGAATAAACACTTCCCTGGCAAGCACAAGGGCCTGAGTTTGATCTCCAGTTCTGCAGAAAAAGGAAAAACAAAAACCAAAAAACTAATCAAATAACATCTTATTTAAAAAGGCCAAGATCTTCAAAAAAAAAAAAAAAAAAACCAAAAAAGAAAGAAAGAAAAGGGGCTGAAGAGATGGTCCAGCGAAATAAGCACTTCTTGGCAAGTGCGTGAGTTCAATCCCCTAAATTTTCTTGCAGTGTTTGAATTTTTTGTCTTTAGAAGCAAGTATTTTTCCCAGTTTTTGTTTGTTTAGGTTTGCACTACACAATGTCTCCACTCCCAGGGGAGGAGGTGGACATTGGCACTACGTGTCTTCATTGTTTCCACGCCTTCCTTTCCGAGCCCGGCCCCACTTCTATAGATTTCTTTTTCTTTCTTTTTTTTTTTTTTTGTAGAAAATCGATCTCCTTACTTCTCATTATATATCTTTTACTTTGCTCTTATTTCTGTGTTAGGTTTCTCCTATCAGAGAAACCATGCTGCATTTAAGCCCCTGTGTCTGATTTACTTTACTTTACCTTAGGGTCTCAAGGAGCATCCGTTTTTCTACAAATGAACCACAGCTGGTTTATCCAGTGCTTTTTTTTTCTTTGAGTATAATCTTTATTTAAGCATAGTTTTTTCTAGTCTGGATTTGTAATTCATTATCTTCATCACTTAGACATAACATGTATAATTTATGTAAATATCATAATTTACTTTCTGTATTTGTTATCTGGAAGGATACACTGAATCCCTGTGCTTTGCTAAGTATTTTTCGTTATTGTATGATAAGAGTCTTTTTGAATCAACCTAATTCAGTTAGGAAAGTATCCTGAAACCCTTATAAAGGTATTTTTGGTACTGAGTTTTCAGCTCTCTTAATTCTGTGAAGATAAAAACTTGAACAGAAAGATTTTCTCTCCTTTAGAGTTTCCTTTATATATTCAATTTTGTCCCATCTGGATTCTTTTCTTCTTTTAAAAACTTTTTATTACAAAAAACAATAAATACAAACATGGATGGAAAGCAAAATCTGGGAGACCCCTGTTTGATCTACTACTTTCACCACAGACATATTTTATAATTAGTTTAAGTCATACAATTCAATGTGTGTAGATACATATGTAACAAATATTGCTATACCCTCCTTTCTTTCCATTTTTTTTCTTTCTGTTGATGCTATACAAAGATTTGTTATCTACATGTACCAAATTTCCACAAGGAATGTAAACATTATGTAATACACACATACTAATAAATAAAATTAAAATTTTCTTTTTTCCTTTCTTTCTTTTGATGCAGTGTAAATATGGGTTATCTACATATACCAATTTAGCACAAGGCTTGTAAACATTATGTACTACATACACATTACTAAAATAAAATTGAAAGAAGCAAAAGTATGCTTTCTCACTTTCTTTACATGGACGTTAGATACGCAAAGTCAGGTATGAATAAAAGAAATTTAAACAAAATCACTGTAGTTCCATGTTTTGTCTGAATTGTCTTGGCCCAGAGTGTGGCCACGGAAAATGCCTGAATAACCTAGTTCTTGTGAACCAGCCTCTGGTTACACAGCCTTCATATCCTCTCTTGGCTTGTTTGTTATTTTTTTCTGTATCATGAAAGTCTTCTCACACATCCCTTTTGTAGGCATAATCATGGATACCTCTTACAGAGTACTTACTCCATACTAGGAAGAGTGTTTCCAGATACTAAGATTATGATTTGTCACCCATATTTCAGAGTCCAGTCTCTAGAACAGCAGTGTAGCTAGACATTATCTCAGTGTCATATTTTCCAGTGTCATATTGTAACATAAAGTTTAATATCTTTACTTTAGTATCAAGATCAGAGGTATTAAATGCATTCAGAAAGTTGTATATTCATTATCATCTATGTGCTGAACTCTTTTCATCTTGTAAGACTGCAGCTCTATGCCCATTAAATGACTGCTTGTGTCCTGTCTTTCAGAGCCAGCTGGGAAGCACCACTCTCCCTGTTTCTGTGACTCTGACTAACTCATGTAAGTGGAGTCATCAGTTTTCATCTTGTGATAGACTTTTGTCACTTAGTATATTTCCTAATGATTCATTTATGCTGTAGTATATGTCAAAGTTTCTTTCAATCTTAAAACTGAATAATATGCCACCATATGCATATATACCATTCGTTTATCAATATACACTTTTCTTCATATTTCAGCTATTGTACTAGTACGCCCATAGGTACTTAAGTATCTCTTTAGGGTCCTGCATGTATATACATATACATATTTGTATTTGCATTTAGACATGGAATTTCTGGATCACATGATCTTCAAGGTTATTTTTTCTTTTGTATGGGAGATTGAACTCAGAACCTTGCCAGGCAGGTGCTTATGCTACCTCCCTGGAGAAGAAAGTTTCTGGACATTGCTGAGAATGAGATGCCAGGCCTAATGTGCATGCGGCAGATGTACTCTGCCTCCAAGCCCACTGAAGGGTGCCTGCATTGCTGGCTGCCTGCATATGACTGTGGAGACTGCTGTCCTCACTGAGACTCTGGCTGCCCTGGGTGCTGAGGTGCGGTGGTCCAGCTGCAACATTTTCACCACACAGGACCATGACTCAGCTGCCATTGCCAAGGCTGGCATTGCAGTGTGTGTCTGGATGGGTGAAACAGATGAGGAGTACCTGCGGTGCATTGAGCAGACTCTGTACTTCAAGGATGGTCCCGTCAACATAATCTTGGATGATGGCAGTGACTTTACCAATCTTGTTCACACTAAGTACCCACATCTTTTGTCTGGCATATGAGGCATTTCTGAGGAGACCACAGCTAGGGTTCACAACCTATACAAGATGATGGACAAGAGGATCCTAAAGGTGCCTGCCATCAATGTCAAAGACTGTCACCAAGAGCAAGTTTGACAACCTCTACTGCTGTTGGAATTCCCTCATAGATGGCATCAGATGGGTCACAGATATGATGATTGCAGGCAAAGTTACTGTTGTAGCAGGCTATGGTGATGTGGGGAAGGGCTGTGCCCAGGTCTTGCGGGATTCTGGAGCCTGTCTCATCATCACTGAGATCTATCACATCAATACACTACGGGCTGCCATGGGAGGCTATGAGGTCACTTTGATGAATGAAGCCTATCAGGAGGGCAAGCCTGTCAGGTGGTGATCTTTGTCACCACCACAGGCTGTGTGGACATTATCTTTGGTCGGCAATTCGAGCAGATGAAGGATGATGATATTGTTTGAAACACTGGACACTTTGATGTGGAGATTGATGTGAAGTGGCTTAATGAGAATGCTATGGACAAGGTGAACATCAAACTGCAGGTGGAACACTATTGGCTGAAGAATGAGTGCTGTGTCATCCTTCTGGCTGAAGTCCAACTAGTCAACCTTGGTTGTGCCACGGGTCATCCCAGCTTTGTGATGAGCAGCTCCTTCACCAACCAGGTGCTGGCACAGATGAAGCTGTGGACCTACACAGACAAATATCCTGCTGGCATTAACTTCCTGCCCAAGAAGTTGCATGAAGCAGTGGCTGAGGCCCACCTGGGCAAGCTAAATGGGAAGCTGATCAAGCTGACTGAGAGGCAGACTGAGTACCTGGGCCTGTCCCACAATGGCCCCTTCAAGGCTGATCACTACTGCTATTGAGAACAAGAGCTGCCCTTACCTTCCAGTGGCTGTCCTTGTCCAGGCCCACTTCTTCCAAAGAGCAAATAGCACCAACTCTGTAATTGTTTGCCCAGTATCCTCCATGGGACTGGTTATCCTTCATACTGTTCCAGTTGTGGCAGGAAATGGACAAGTCCCAGCAAGATGGAGGTACAAAAGAGATATCTTGGGATTGGGCAGATGGCTCAATAGATGCCTGAGTTCAATCCCTGGTTCCAGGAAAAAAAAAAAAAAAAAAGACATCTTTGTGGAACCAGGAGCTCTGAAGGCCTGAAAGTGCTCAGTCAAGTTAGGTCCTCCTCAGGCTGGAAGTTGGAAGTTGCAGTCATAAAGGCCATGCACTGGCTTTATCAGCCACATCTGGCCTGTGGACTTGGACCTGTGTGCTTCGTTTACAGGTTTACTAATTTCTGAGTCCATGGAGTCATATCAAAGGGCAAAGAAACTGAGAGTTTAGATGTTTCTGATAGCTTGGGTTATTAGGGCTGGGGCTTCTCATAAATCCTAAAAAATTGAGGTTGGCCCTTTTAGTTCCTATTTCATAGGGATTAGAATAGATCATTAATAGATAGTCAAGAAGGGACAGAGGTGATAACTAGAGCTTGACAGCTACCACAGTAACATAAAAACAGGCATGGATTTGCCATTACAGTGTAAAATGATGGCTCCTACACCACAACCCTGGGTCAAAGAAAAACCAATTCGGTTTATAATGTATATATGATTAGCCTATTACAAGAAAGCAGGAAGGTGGATAAATACAAATTTTGAAAAAAATTACTAAGTGAAATTAGTCAGAAAAGGGTAATTACTGTAACATTCTAATTCTATGAGGCTCTTATCATAGTTAGATTCATAGAGGAAGAAAGCAGAATAATGATTCTGAGGGGCAGAGCTTCAGGGGCAGAAGATGGTAAGTGTTCTGGAGATGGATGACAATGTGATTACATGGCATGAATGCACCGAATCTTGAATCTTTAAAAATCGGTCAATCATTGTGCCAGGAACCTGCATGGCTGTTAATGTTCCCAGGGAAAAACAGGGAAAGGATGAAGAAACACAGATAAGGGAGGAAAGCTGACGTCAGGTGGAGCCCTCTCTCCTGATGGGAGGAGGATCTGCCCAAATCTGTAGGGCTTATTCATACACTCAAGAGGCTGAGGTCAACTGCAACTTCTCTGCCTAGCAACTGCTTTAAAGCTGGAACAGTTTGTCTACATGGGCCAAGGAGCCTTTACTGTTCTCTGTTGGCTTTGTCTTATCCTAACACCTGTGATTGATTTCTAGCTTTCCAACTGAACATCATACTTAGATATTTTTTCTGTTTTGTGGTGCTTTTTGTTTATTTAATTTACTTCATATAGGGTCTTGCCAAGCAGCTTAAACTCATAGTGATCCTCCTGTGTCAGCCTCCCCAGAACTGGGATTATAGGTGTGCACCACCATGTCTGCTTTCAGTGGTAGCAAGGTGCTGGGTTGGCACGACATGCAGTGCCAGGGATCCAACATGGGTCCTTGTGCTTTCCAGCATTTCTCCAGCCTATTGTGCTGTTCTGTGTCTATGTTCAGAATCTTCAATAGGGTTCCTTTTCCATATTTTTAAACTTTTTTTTGTGAGCTTCTTCCTCTGACAGTTTCCTCTGTGTTCACTCTCAACTTTTCATTTACTTCTAAGATTAGAAGAAATTGATGATCTATGCCAATTTGGTATTTTGGGGCTTGGCCTCAGTTAGTGTCTACTTGAATACTGTAAAATCCCTTTTTAATGTGGTGAACATTATATGAGGTGGCAATTTCTTAACCAATCCTTGAAACTAGCAGATTTTTATTTGGGATAATTTGCTGGAGGAGGTGGTGTGTTCTAACTTCATCTTCTGTTCTGACACTATATGTATACACTGACTATGTAGTATGTATCCTAAACCTATAAAAATTTAAAGTAGATATGTAGTGCTGCACATTTTTATTTTTAATAAAATATTTGCACATTTTGATATTCTTACTTAAGGTATGGTTTTTAGGGTGAAATTTATGATTGTTGTCTTTTAACCTATTCCAGCTGTCATCTGGATGTTGCAGTCTCATTAGGAAGATTATCGACAGGAGAAAGAGCAACGAGAAAAAGGTTCCTGGAACTAAAGTTGTCATAAACAGCCATGTCTGAAAAAAGACAGTGAGATCTAAAAAATGGGTGGATCTGTGAGGAGCAAAGCAGTCATGCTCAGACGAAGGGAAAATTGCTGCTCAGCTCAATAAAATGTGTCTGACCTCCTGAGGTTTTCATGAGAAGGAAGAAATTTACATTTTGTGAAATCATTCAATTGTTTAAACACTAATGATGACAAAAATGAAACTACAAACACGAAACTCCTACATGTGTCCAGAGGCATAGGGGAAACTTCCTAGTGTATGGTTTACAGAGTGTGGTACAATTGGGGATTCTCTAGGAAAATAAATTATTTATGATTGGAAATGATGAGTTTTCCTTAGCATAGGAGTAATTATAGATGCCTTATTTGGGATGTTAAATTCCATTTCTTGCAATTTCATGTATTTTCAATACTATAAAAATGAAGATAAGACATTTCTTTTTAAGTCTGTGAACAATTTCCTTATTTGTCTCAGGATAAATAAGTAATATAGAATAACTGGGTGAGCCAGATAGCTCAGTGGATTAAAGAGCCTGCTTAGTCAGATGCAGTGACTGGGGTTTGATACCCGGGGTGCAGATGGCAATGGAGACTGGGTGTGGTATAGTGCATCTGTAATCCAAGAACTTGGAAGGTTGAAAACAAGAGAATCATTACAAATCTGATCTATGCAGTGAGACCCCATTACCCTATACTAAATACATTAAAAAGATTGACTAGAGAAACCTTAGATTTAGGTTCAATGAGACATTTTGAATTCCTTTAATATTCTTGTCTCTTCCAATAATAGATTTCAGGTCTAAAATAATTCATTTTGGCCCCAACCTGATATGTTTGTGAATATTTACCTTAGTTGTGTGTCTTTCTGCTTCCTTAAGAGTATTAAAGTCAAACCAAGCTAGGTTACATGGTCCACTTTTACTCCATTTTCCTCCTTACATAAGCAAAATGGCCTCATATAGAAAAAGAACTCATATCTGGCTCTTATTTGTGTTCTGTTAAATATGTTTCTGCTGAAAATAGAACCAATGCTCCTACAATCACATTTCTTGTACAACATGGCATCATTCTCTTTCCAGGAACATGCAATGTTGGCTCTTTTCCCCCCAGCTCCAAGGCATTCATTGCTTACTGCATTAAGCAGCTCTGGTTGCCATACAAAATCCTCAGATCAAGCAGATCAAATAAAAAAAAAATTTGCTTTTATCATAATCTAGGAACTGGAAGATCAGGGTGTTGGTGCCTGGTGTGGGTTTCCTGGTGGCTTGCTGGGGGCTTCCTACCTGCTATGTCTTCCCGCTGTCTTCCCTCTTCTTGCCTGGCATGAGAGGGAATGCTTTGCTATTTCTTACAAGGAAACTAGACTTACCAGAGTAATAGTCTTTTCTATAGCTTTATTCAATCCAATTTACCCTCTTAGAGGATACATCCAAAGATATTTGCACTGGGGATTAATACTAGCTTGTACGAATTTTTGGAGGGACACAATTCACTGCTTTACAGACAGATTCTCTTCAAGGAACCTTGTCCTGTTTGCAATGTGGCCCAAAGTGAGAGGACCCAAGTAATTTAATCTTATAAACTGTGTGCTGGAATCACAAATAGCTCAGGTGCAAAAGTGGATATTCTTATATTCCTTCTTACTGACATAGGAAAATTTCAGATTACTTAATGAAAATTAAAGTGATATACTTTAAAATAATGAAAGTTACCTATATTTAAGTGAAAAATGATAATTTTTACATATATGTGAGAGATATACATATATCTGTATCTTAATTTTTGTTTGTTTTAATAAGAAAAGGTAGCAATGAATCAGTTTCAGATTAGGTTAGTAGGATAGTTATAATTATTACATTGCATATTGTTGTCTTTATAGTAGTTATTTAGAGGACAAGATGCAAACATGATATCTCATCTAAACAATATTAGTACAAACCTTTCTATATAACTACAAAATGGTCCTTTATTTATATCCCCCTTTTCTGTTTTGTTTTGTTAGAGATGGGTGTTCCATTGTTGTTAGAGAAGCTGTATTTGGAGAAGACTTTAAAGGACCTTTTCATACTTGATGCCAGTAGAAATATTGTAGGTACTTGAATTCAGCAAAATAACCTAATAGAGTCCAAAAGTCCATAATAGTAGTGGGTTATTAACAGAACTGGCAATTGTCAGAAGTTGTTGACTTGAGCCTTTTACAGCTCAGATTAATAATATGGCATTACGTTTTTATTTTTATTTTTTAAAGTGTCTTTAAAAATTTTTATTAGTTCACATTTGCAGTACATAATGATTACATTTATTATGCAGAGTCACATGCACGTAATATATCTTAATTCCTTTAGATTTCATCCCCACTAAGGAATGTTGGATGCATGAGGACTTTTCCACACAAGCTACCTTTACATGGTGTTACACAGATACAAGTTTCCTTTTGTGAGGCTGAGATTTGGAATTGAGATGATATTTTCTTCATGTTGATGATCTTTATGCTCATAAAGTTTCTCCACCATTTGACATCTTAAGTTTTCCTTTTCCTGTATGTCCTCATTGTGTTCCAGACTAGGGCTCTGGTCTTTCCATTCTTTTACCCACAGTGGCCAGGTTCCTTGTAGATTCCCTCATTACCTCTCTGTAGTGTCTCTTCTGTGAAGGATCCGGCAGAGCCCACTCTTCAAAGGTGAACTTCATAGCCACCTTCTCAAAGGCTGCTGAGTGCTGGAACAGGATATATCTTTCCATTCTCTACTGTCTCCATTAATTTCCTTTTCAGATGATGTAATTTTTATTGAAGAGGTCTTTCATTAATTGGTTAGACTGATTCCTATTTAATTTTTCTTGTTGCTATCATGAAGGGTATTGTTTTCCTAATTTCTTCTCAGTGAGCTCATTATTAGTGCTATTGATTTTCATGTGTTTTTATTGCATCTTGCTACTCTGCTTAATTGGTTATTAATTCTGAGTTTTTGGGTGAAGTTTCCCGTGTCTTGTAGGTAGAAGATCATGATCATGTCATCTGAAAGCTCTCTATGTCTTCCAACAATGACATCCTTGCCTTGGAGCCAGTGGACCATGTAATGAACTCCCATTTCTGGCCTTGCTGGTTTTCCCATAGGCCTCAGCCAGGCTTCCACAACCACAAGTCTCAGTTCTGCAGGATGAAGAAGCCAGCATTACTTTTTATTCCTCATAGTTATATTTTTCTGCTGGATGGTTAAGACCAAGTTAAAGCAAGACTTATATAACTAAAAATGTAACTTTTGTATCTGACAAGGTCAGTCAAATCCCCTCAGGATTTAGCCTGAAACCCTGTACCAGTTTGTAGCTCCTTTGTCAGTGTCAGCCATGTGGATGAGTCATGACCATTGCTTGACCAATTTGCTCTCTGTGAAAGCCTGAGAAAATTTTTTCTCTGTAGGTCACTCTTCTTAGGCGCACTCTACATCACTGATACTTTCCTCTGTGGCCCCATAATCTCCTTGATCAGAAAATTTGGGATGCCACTGAGTTATAAGATGTTATAGCACAGGTTTTCTATGTCCTGAGTCCTCTCTGACCTTGAATGACTAGGGCCAAAATATTGGCTATCGTTGTAGCCCCTCTATTTCTCTAAGATTTGGTCTTCAGACTTTAGTTGTTTGACATCCAGAAGAGAAACTTAATGTATATCTATATCATCTATATGTATACATATGTATATCTATGTCTAATCTAAATCTACATCTATATCTGCATGTACATATACGTCTATATCTATCTATCTATCATCCATCTATGTATCTATGTATCTATCTATCTATGTATCTATGTATGTATGTATGTATGTATGTATGTATCTATCTATCTATCTATCTATCTATCTATCTATCTATCTATCTATCTATCTATCTATC
>PVKA01042699.1:0-17229 GCA_004027165.1 Ctenomys sociabilis | reverse complement strand
ATTATGTCGGCTTTTAGTGCTATGGTCATCCACTAGGTAAATAATTATTGAATTTTTGATATAATTCAGCTATAAAAAAAAGATAAGTAAGCAACTACACTCTTAATTCACTGATAAGAGATATCTGCTAAAATAATATCTGTAAATATAATATCATGTATGCACCTTGTACAATACCAAAACGTTATGAAAACAGTTTACAATGTATTAATTCATCGACTCTGTATGGTTAAGGTGTCTTGAAACTGTCTGATTGGCATTTGTATTTTAATAAAATAAAAATAAATGAAAAAAAAAAAAAAAGAACATGTGAAGGACTCAATGGCATTTGCTTCTTTTTAGTTTAAACCTAATACATACCTTTAAGCCTTTATTTCTTGTAACATTTTGTTCATTTACCCCAACTATACAGTAAATGGTTAGGTGTAGTGGTACACACCTGCAATCCTGCACTCATGAAGCTCAGGAGGACTGTTTGGGCTCAAGGCCAGCTTGAACTACATAGTGAAGACACTATCTCAAAATAACAAAATGAAACAACAAAAAAGGGAAATATAGACTGACCCCTAAAACTCTTTATATAAACAAATGACCCCTAAAAACCTTTATATGAAACTAGAATAAATCTAAATTTGTGGAAGGCTAAGAATAGGATTTTGGCTTATATACTATTCACCTTATATGCTTTTCACCATTAAAAATTATTAATTCAAAAAACTATTAAGCTTGTTTTTCTTTGTTTGGACAATAGAAAACAAGCTTAATAATTTTAATATCAGCACACAGGAGGTTGAAGAACAGCTGTGGGTTCAAGGTCAGCTGAGGCTACATGAGCTCAAGGCCAGCCTGAACTAGATAGTGAGACCCTGTCACAAAAAACAAGATAGGGCAGGGGAGATGGCTCAGGAATAAGCACTTCATTAGCAAGAGCAAGGGCCTGAGTTCAATCCCTGGTTCCGCCAAAAACAACAACAAAAACCAAAAAACAACAACAACAAAAACACTGCTCCTCCCCAGATGGACAGTGAACCCAGAACCTTCACTGCAGCTACACTCCTTTCCCCCCACATACAAAATACAAGACAACAAAATATTATCATATATCACTAACCATTGTCAGCTAATTATTCTTAATCCCTTGAAGGCAGAAAGTTTTCTTCTTAACCTTTAAATTATAATCAGGCATCTTAGACAGAATGAGAAGGCTTGATTTACCCTTCCCATTACTTTTTCCATCTCACATATGAGCAAACCAAAGTCCCAGAGAGGTTAAGTGTTTTGTTTAAGTGACTCATTTAGAAAAAAAAAAAAACCTTGGGAGGCAGAGGCACGAGGATTGCTGTATGTTCCAGGCCAGCATAAGCTAAAAAGTGAGTTCAAGGCCAGCCTGAAACATATAAGGAGATCCTGCCTCAAAAAGATCCCACCTTCAGCCAAAATAGAAGAGCTGCCCAGAAAACAGCTACTGACATTGTGTGCTTTACAATCTTCTGAAAGCTGAGAACTGCTTTTCATGACCACTTCTAATCCTGCCACTGATTTAAGAGGACTACCATCTTTTCTTTATGGTCTTTTGAGACAGGGTCTCACTATGCAGCAGCTCAGGTTGGCCTGAACTTATTTGTATAGCCCAGCCTGGCCTCAAACTCACAATAATCCTCCTGCTTTAGCATCCCAAGTACTGGGATTACAGACGTGCAGTATCTTTTTTTTTTTTGCAGGACTGGGGATTGAACTCAGGCCCTTGTGCTTGCCAGGGAAGCACTTATTTCACTGAGCCATCTCCCAGCCCCTTACGTGCAGTATCTTATACTTTGGAAATAAGAGCTTGCAAAGACAATCTGAGATATATTATCACCAGCAAAGGTACTGATCAATGTACATTTCAGATGTGCTACACTTGGGCCGGGGAGATGGCTCAGTGGAATAAGTGTTTCCCTAGCAAGCACAAGGATCTGAGTTCAATCCCTGGTTCCACCAAAACAAAAAACAGATGTGCTACACTTACTGGCATTTCTCTACATGGCTGATTTAGCTTTTGTTTATTCAACACAAGTCACTGCATGGAAGGCATAGACAAAGTAATGAGTAAAACTCCCAGAGCTCTATTCTTGCCTTATAAACTTTAACATGCCGTATGTAACTGTTAGGAATTCAAAAAAAAAAAAAAAAAAAGAAAAGATAAAGGTGCATTACTGGGGCTGGGGACATGGCTCAGTGGAACAAGCGCTTCCCCGGCAAGTGCAAGGGCCTGAGTTCAATCTCCAGTTCCACAAAAAAAAAAAAAAAAAAAGGAATTCCAGAGACCATGTCTGCACATGAGAACTGTGTCAGAGTTCCCTGAATCCCTGGTTGCTGATATCATGCCCACAACACAGAAGGTTCCCAGGCACATTTGCATTACTGTTTCTCAGTAAGGAAAGCTCCCAGGGCTGAGTACTTACCAGTGAGAAAATTCCGCAGCCGTCCAAACTGTGCTTCATATTGCTGGGGTTCTGCCTGGCAAGGGGCTGCAGACACTATGTTGGCACAACCAGATTCTGCCTGGACTAAAGAGAGAAAGACAAGATAGGGGTGGGAAGATAATTAGTAAGTAGCCTGAATGTGATGGGAGGAAAAAAGGGTGTCAGACCATGTCAGCTGCAGGAGCTGTCTCATTAGACTTTGAGTGTGTAGGTTCTGATGAAATGCAGTCTGGGGGCCGGGGAGATGGCTCAGTGGAAGAAGTGCTTCCCTGGCAAGCGCAAAGGCCTGAGTTCTGCCCCCCCAAAAAAAAAAAAGAGAGAAAAATGCACAGGCCATCTTTTTGTCCTCTCACCTGACCCAGTGAAATGAGGGAGAGGATGAGAAGAAAAGACAGGCCAACTAAGTAGAATAAGAGGGCAGGCCTGTGTGTCCCTGAAAAGTATATCTGGAAATGTTTAGTCCTATGTTTGAAAGTAAATGGCTGTAGGATGGGACCCTGTCAACCATGGGATCTTTCATCCTGGGATCTGTACCTTCTAGTTTTGAGGAATTTTCTTCAATCACTTCTGGTCACTCACTCCTTATATCATGTATTGCCTTCACTGTAGGACAAAGTGAAGGGCACCAAAAACCTGACAATGTCCTCAATGTGGGCCATGGCTTGCTCTGAGACTACAGCACAAGTCTGGCTGAATCTGCTCACATATTCTCTAAGCCAGATCCACCCATTCTTCTCACCTTCAGCCTCCAGAGAGCTGCCCTGGTCAAAATCAGGGCCAGGTGATGGCTTTGGTGTAGAGTAGCAGGTTCCTTATCTCTAGCACAATCAAGCTGACAAGGCCTGGAGTGCTTCCTTCTGAACTTCCATCACAGCCCTCACTCACTTGCTGTGTGTGCAGTTTCCTGCCACCTGCATTGAGTGTGCCTGTGCTACAGATGGGAAATAGGAAAGAGCACTACTTAGCTGTCTATAGTTCAGACATGGTAGACTTCAGGAAAGTTTCTTAAGTTCATGAAAAGATTGCAGGCTCTATTTTCTGAGACTTCTATTGAAGGTTGGCTGTCCTGAGGCTTTAATCTCTTCTAACTCCATTCCTTTGCTTTTCTGCTCTACTTTCTGGAAAGTTTCAAATTTTAACTCTTTTGCTGGTATTTCCTTTTCATTATTACATATTTAATAGACATTTTAAATATTCAGAGTACTCCTTCCCCAATTATCATCTTATCTCTAGGCTATGATGATGGTAGCTGGCTTCCTAGGGTTGGTGGAAACTGAAGGTGGATGGTTCATTACTCAGAATGACCTTGATAGATAACTTCAACTCTAGTGTCTTTGGGTCTTTTTGTCCTGGGAAAGCCAGGAAACTAAGGAACAATCTTTTACTGGATTTCCTTGAGGTATGACTTATCACACTGTTTAGGGTGGGCAACTGGGTGAAGCTGACAGGGAAAAGAGGACTGGTGCCTCAACATTTAGTATGTAAAGAAGCATTTATTTTTGCGAGTTTGGATACCTATCTATCTTATGGATTTGGTACAGGATCTCACTTTGTGGTTGGGACTCAGTGATCCTGTTTTAGCCTCCCCAGCACTGGAGAGGCATGTGCCGCCATATCCTAGCATGTGGTACCGGAGACTGAACCCATTGAATCTGGGTTGTTACACTTGCCTAGGCAGGCATTTAGATTGCTGAGCTATCTCTGAGGCCCAAGTTTATGATTTCTTTTTTTTTTTTGGTGGAACTGAGGACTGAACTCAGACCCTTGTGTTTGCCACGGAAGCACTTATTCTACTGAGCCATCTCCCCAGCCCTGAAGTTTATGATTTCTAAAAACTCCAATTCCCTTGTCCTTTCAGCAGGGGCAAAAGGAATAGTGGAAAAAGGTACCTGGGCAGAAACCACCAACAAAGATGTAAATAAAACACTCTAGTTAATAAAATACAGATGGAAGAGTGGAAACAAATTCAACAGGCCAAAGGAAGCCACCACATAAAGTACACAGAAATGGAAGTGTGGATGAGCAGCATCAGGGAGCTGAGAGACAGTCTGAGCAGGAGGATCTGCATGGAGGAGTTCTCTCCTTTTCCTTCCTCAGTCACAAGGTCCTGCCAATTCCTGAAACTTTCTCCTCTCCATTTCCATTGCAGCTCAGGATGCCCTTACTTGTTTCCAGATCACACCTTCTACCTATTTTTCCCTGCCTCTGGCCTGGGTCCCCTCTAGTCAGTACTGTCATTACCATGATTCCCTGAAGTTGGCCTTCTATACCTTGTACATCTGCCTCCAACTTGCCCAGGCAGACTAAGGTTTACTTATCAGCAATAGTGGAAGAATGAGTTCTTCCACTATTGCTGATGTTGATGGTACGCCAAGAAGTATGAAGTCTCTCAGGAAGCTTTCCTTGCTCTCTAGGCTAACCAGACAAGCACCTTTTCTGCCCTTGTATGCCAGAGATGAGCACATCACACCCTCCTATAATCCTTGACTTCTCACTGGAACAATATTGGCTGTCACTTTATTTAGTTAGGTATTTTTGGTCTTTTTGAGATAGGATCTTACTAAATAGTTCATGCTAGCTTTCAATTCACTTTGAATCCAGACTGGTCTTGAACTCAAAGCGATTGCTTCAGCTTCCTAAATGCTGGGATCATGGGCATGCACTACCATGCCTAGCCCTTGTTACATTTTTTTAGCAGTTATCTGCCTATAACATGCACAATAAATGTTTGCTAATGAAGATTCCATCACTCAGATTCCCAGTTAACAGAAAGACTAGGACAAAAAACTTATGACCATACTGCACGATTACTTTTCCTGGTGGCTTCCAGCACTGATGAACTCTTTCCTGAAGTCTACCATGTCTGAACTGTAGACAGCTAAGTAGTGCTCTTTCCTATTTCCCATCTGTAGCACAGGCACACTCAATGCAGGTGGCAGGAAACTGCACACACAGCAAGTGAGTGAGGGCTGTGATGGAAGTTCAGAAGGAAGCACTCCAGGCCTTGTCAACTTGATTGTGCTAGAGATGAGGAACCTGCTACTCTACACCAAAGCCATCACCTGGCCCTGATTTTGACCAGGGCAGCTCTCTGGAGGCTGAAGGTGAGAAGAATGAGTGGATCTGGCTTAGAGAATATGTGAGCAGATTCAGCCAGACTTGTGCTGTAGTCTCAGAGCAAGTCATGGCCCACATTGAGGACATTGTCAGGTTTTTGCTGCCCTTCACTTTGTCCTACATGAAGGCGATATACACTTAAAGCACAAAAAGTGCAAGTCCTTGACTCTGAGGGCAATGTGAAAGGGAGCTGAATCAACTGTTGTTATCAGGACTGAGCATGAAACCAATAAAGGAGGGATAGGTGGCAACAGGTATATGGCAGAGTGAAGTACTGAGCAAAGGGAGACTCCGTCTATACATGCATAAGAGGACCCAGGGCTGAGCTCCACAAAGCCATTAACCTAGTTCATAATTGACCTGAAGCATCACAGCAGCCTCCCCCACCTGCAATACCAAATTCAATATAAAAAAACCACATCACAGAAAAACCTGAACTTGGGCTAGGGAAAAGTGCCTGCCTGGCAAATACAAGGTCCTGAGTTTGATCTCAGGTGCTAAAAAACAAACAAAAAAACCTGAATTCACAAGTATTCTAGGTGGAGTTAAGACCAGCTTTTCTATAGAATCTGATCTCAAAAACCACAGAAAAACAAATTTTAAAATCCTCAGGATGTATCTGCAATATCAGTATTTCCCACAGCTTATCTCATAGCACTCTTCTCCAGTCTGCAAACTTGAGGTCTGTGGCTAAGGCCTTGTCCTCAGGGTCTTGTAAAACAGGAGGCTGCAAAAATCATCAGGTACAGTACAGATAACACAACCTAGAATCTCTGAGGGAAGGAAATACCATCTAGCCAGGGGCAGGTATAAGAACCACTGGGAAGCCTGTTCTTTGTCCAGTGAAAAAAGGCGCTCCATGAATCACCAACAAAGACCCTGCTCCAGGCCTGAGCAGTCACCTGTGAGGTTGGCTGCCATTTCCTCAGCAGTCTGAGACAGACGCAGGCCTTGCTTCAGGGGGCCGTCGGAATCCACGTACTGTCGGCGCTTGAGGTAGCAGGACACTGCCATCTGGACGTGCTCGGTGCGCACCCGTTTCATGACCTGGGAAGGAACCACAGGGTGAGAACCAAGAGGTCAGGTGAGGAAGACTGGCTAAGGGCTGTTTCAGTGCCCAGTTAGGACGCAAATATGACTCTTGATTAACAACCTGGCACTCTTCTACTTTATTTTTTTTTCCCCTGGCTAAGTTTGATGATGCATAAAGAAGCCATACAGGTTACCCCCAAAGTCCAGTGAATACCATGGTTTCAGTCACCCCAGTGAGCTTTTATTGGAGCTGCTAACAAGAAAGTAGGGCCAGCCAGTAGAATACTGACAGTGTCAATAGACCTTTCATTTCTCCTAGTTCTGAGAGTTATTAGCATTGAACCTACAAACAAAATCAAAGACTGGTGAAGTAGATGTTGACAACATGAGAAATCAATAATGAGGAAGGATGTAAAACTTCTTTGTAATGGTCAGGAAAAGGCTGCCAGCTCCTGTGTTTTCAGATTTGATTAGTATGTTTTCATTTTAATCAAATCAACTGTCTTTGTCCTGGTTTATTTGAACTACAGATTAAAAGAAAGAAAGAAAAAAAGAGAAATTAAAACAGTAAGAGGGCATGTGCATAGGTTAAAATACATCTCATAAGTTCCATTAAGGAAAGTGGTAGGAAGTGAGCTGAAATGTGATAATAATAATTTAGGATATTTTGAAGGTTCATAAAAAAATGACAACAAATTGGGGGGGGGACAGAAGTAGGAGAGCAACAAAGAAAAAAGGCATTAGTTTCTTTCATTACTAAGCTTATTTTTAAGAATTATGGAAACCTCCAGTATTGTCCTGGCCTCAAATACTGCTTTGCTAAAAATGAAGAAACTGCAGCAGAAGACAAATGGCATTGTAATGAATTTTCTAGGATCACTTCTGTCAGATAAGACATATTTTTTACTCAAGAATTAAAATATAGTGTCCATTCTGGAAGGTGTATGTGTGGCCATACCTGCTAAAGTAACATTCTCTGAACAAGTTTCCAGGATATGATGGGGGCCAAGTTTTATCACTGATAAAATTTATTTTTCAATTTATCACTTAAATTTATCTTTTAAGTTTTCAGTTTTAGCTGCTTTATGTGTCAGTTTTTTGAGAGTTGCATTGAGACATAAAATTCTTCCCTTTAACAAAATTCTACCGTTTCCAGAAATTATTTTTTCTTAAAACCTTTTCCAAAAGTGTATTTGTATCTATAGTTTTCATATTAGTGGATCATATGTATAAATAGCCAAATAAGTGTTTTGTAGAGTCACTGTGCAGACACGCTGCCCCTGGATCATGCCTAAGTGCACTTTCTTTCTAAACTGGTCTGCAAGACTCTGAAGATTCACTTCAGTTCTCCAGAAGTCACACAATAGAGAAAGCAGTGAAGGTTAGAAAGTACATACACATTTATAAGCAAAACATTAGGACATTGTATCTATGTCAAATTCTATGCAGTTCATTTCTGGATTATCATAAGGAGTACAAAACACCTTTCAGAAAGAAAGGGCACTGAGTGCAATAAAGTTGTGATCAAGCAATATAACAAAACCCACTAAGGGCTGGGATTATAGTTCAGTGGCACAAATGCTTGCCTGGCAAGGGCAAGGTCCCGAGTTTGATTTCTGGTACCAAAAACCAAACCAAAACAAAAAGGCCACACTGAGCTGTATGTGCATCATCCCTAATCTCAGCACTCTGACAGACTGAGGTAAAAGGATTACAAATTTGGGCCTGGCCTAGATAACTCAGCAAAGCCCTTTTTTTTTTAAAAAAAAAAAAAGGAATTGGGGTATAGTTTGGTGCAAAGGTCCTGGTTCAATCCCCAGTACCAAAAAGCACTAATTACTTCCCAATACTGAACTATCCTTTTTATTATAGAATTTGGTTTTCTTCACAATGGCCCATTACTCTTTCACTATATCAATGACCTATTTTTAAATTAGGATTCATTTTTCTATTGCTTACAAAAGGATTCTGATTACTTTAAGAGTAACATCCCTGCACTTAACATCATTTGCCCATGAGTGAAGACAGGTAACTTTTGATTGTGGCCACTAATCAGCATTACTTTATCAGCCTGACTATACCTAAGATTTTCTGTTCTCTAACCCTAGCCACACACAAATATGTACATATACAAATACATCCAGTATTGGAGATCATGTGAACCAGTTAATGTGAAGGGTTTTTCCTACATCCCTGTAACATCTGTTAATACTGCTTTTTCTTTTTCTTTTTTTTTTTTTTTTTGGTGGTACCGGTGATCAAACTTGGGACCTTGCACTTGCCAGGCAGGCACTCACACTGCTGAGTTATCTCCCTGACCCCTTAACACTGCTTTCATTTCTAATTCAAGAGTGCCTGGTCTGCACTGTCTCAAACCAGCCTCATGTCATACTTAGGTAAGACCAAAAACAAAAACCAAAACAAAACATTGTAAAAAACATACCCCAATTAACAGCCCCAAATGGCAGTCTTAATCCAATCAGCATGTGTGGCAACAGATCCTCCCTGAGATAAGGCAGTGAGTCAACTGGAGGGCAAGGATGATGAGGCAGGAATTGAGCAGTACCATAACTCTTACATACTATGTGGTGTATATATACCATTATACAACTCAAATGCCAAAGATGTGGTTCAATCAACCTTGCTCATTTTATTCCAATAAATGTATTTCATATGAAAGAAATACTGAAGAATTCCTCAGCTCCCCAAATAATATCCATCATACTAATATCTATAAATGGATATGTTAAGGGGGAGGATAAAAAAACTTAAATAGAACCAAATTTCTTTAGAAACTCAGAGGAATACTGCAACTTCAAGTGATTTGCCTAGTCTTTCCCATAATTACAAAATCTTTTCAGTATAAATTGAGTTTGATATAATTAGTTTTTTAAATATCAAGAGTTCTCATAATTTTCAATTTGCATAATATACCCTTACCTTTTAAGTGTCTAATGCTCTTTTCCTCTATCATATTATTAGTACTTCTAGAAATCAAAATGAAAATTCTGACATACTGTGTACCTGTTTCTCATCTTAAAATAGCTACTATTCCACCAACTCAACAAAGTTTGCTATGAAAGAGAAACCACAGCCATGACGGTATGGTGGCGCGCACCTGTAATCCCAGCTCTTGGGAGCCTGTAAACAGGCAGATCACTACAATCTGATCTAGTAGTGAGACCCTGAACACCCTGTAGACCCTTCCCTAAAACACAAAAATAAATAAAGAAGGAAATAACCATGTTTTTTAGGATGATGCCAATGTAGACTTTGTCTCAAACCTTGTCAGTGGTCAAATATCACATTCTAACCCTAATCACTTGTGTCTAAATGCAAATGGTTGGGAGGAGGATGTTTGGGAGGCACCCCATATCACTCCAGGCTGTACAGTCTTATGAAATGCATAATGCTACATGGACAGCGCTTCTCCAAAAGGGCAGGAACACTGACTTGGGGTGATTTCAAGATAAATCCAGGAAAGCATTTTATCATTTGTGTCTAGATGTCTGCCACCTGGAGCCTATGTAGTCAAGGGGTGGGCTTCTAAAGTTTGTGATTAATTCATGATTACAGGTGTGGGCGATACACCCAACCTGAGGTGGACAGCCTGAATACATTTTTTTTTTTTGTCTTTTTGAGACAGGGTCTCACTATGCAGTTCAGGCTGGCCTTAAACTCACTTTGTAGCTCAGGCTGGTCTCGAACTCACAACAATCCTCCTGCCTCAGCCTCCCGAGTGCTGGGATTACAGGCCTGCATTTTAAGGGAGGAAAAGAGGCTTGCTCTCTGCCACAGCCTCTTTTGCTCTTGCTGCTTTTGCTGTTAGCTGCCATCACGAACTGTTGTCCTCTGCCATGTGCCACTCTGCCTTGAAGCTAGCTGAGTATGGACTGAAACCTCCACAAACCATGAGCTAAATAAACCTTTCCTTCCTTATTTATTTTTGTGTTTTAGGGAAGGGTCTACAGGGTATTCAGGGTCTCATTACTAGATCAGATTGTAGTGATCTGCCTGCTTACAGGCTCCCAAGAGCTGGGATTACAGGCACGTGCCACCATACCATCTCAATTGCTGTCTCAGCAAGCCCCAGCAGATGGCAGGCCTGGGGATAGAACTCCCAGCCCCTGCATCTGCTTGCAGGTGCTTTGGTTGGCTCTTCCTCCCTTACTTTTGGGTGTCAGGTAATAGAGAAGTAACTGAGACAGCATACAATAGAATCAAGTCCAATCCCCACTGAGTCAGACTGTTGACCAATTGAACCCCCCCCCCCGCTAGCTCAGCCCACCTTGGGGGTGGGGCTGGTGTGGCATGTGGTCCCCTACACCTGTCTAAGCTTGCCTGAGCTGTCTTGCTGCTTCCCCTTCCTTTTTTTGGTCTTCTTGAATTCAGGCCAGCCTTGAACTCACCTTGTAGCCTAGGCTGGCCTCAAACTCATAGCAGTCCTCCTGCCTCAGCCTCCCTACTACTGGGATTACCAGTATGAGCCACTAGGCCTGGCTAGATTCCTTTTTTGGGTAAATATGTTTCCAACTATAAATTTAGGCTCAAAAACAAATTATTTATTTGCTTTTGTTAAATGGGATTCATTAAATACTCTCTTAGGTACTCAAATATTAGCTGTCTCTTCTTGTGGCATATCAAAAACTCATTTAAAGCAGGATCTAAAAAACAACTAGTCTTTGCATTAATCATAAAAAATCTTTATAAATATAAATCATAGCTGAGAAGTAAATGAGCCACACTACTCAGTTTGTGATAGCTCACTTATCTTTAAAATTCCAATTACCATTCATAGTTAGTCTCTGCTCAGACTGACAGTCACATACTTGAACTAGAAGCTATGCTATTCCCATAGTGCCCCAAGGAACAAAATGGGACATGAATGAGTCCATGGCTGGGGCTCAGAAGGAAAGGTAGGACCCAGAGCTTTGCCAGCAGTGAGGAGCATATGGAAATCATGAAACAGCAGAGGCTACCCAAAACATTTCTCCAACACTAGCTGGGCCCTCTACAATGTCCCTCAAGTGTTTTCTTCTGGTAAGTTACTTTCCATATAGCATTTTTCCCATCCCTGCCATTTCAGATCTTTCCCAGTCTCTTCATCCAAGCTGCCAGACTTGCTCAACTCAATTGATTACTCAGAGATTTGTGTCCTCCATCCTGTCCAATGTAGCAGACACTGTCATCTGTCCTTCCTGGTTATTAACAACTGCTGATTCCACATCCCATAAAACTCTTCTTCCTTAAGTCTAGAAAAGTTCATCAGTTGGATCACCACTGATTCTGCTATTCTCCTTTACAAGCCTGCCTTTTGGTTCTCCTGGTCCACTCTCTGCTCCTCATTCTTCACTTCTTACTGTATGTTACTACTTGCTGTCCTTAGTCAAATCTTGTCCAGAGCTCTACAGGTTCACAAGATATTTCCACCTGAAAATGCAAAAGCCTCAGTCAATGGGCTCACTGGAGAATTAACCTTTTCAGAATCCCTTTCCTGTTCCTGCTTTACCTAGCCAACTTCATAGTGCTATAATTTTTTTTTTTTTGTGGAACTAGGAATTGAACTCAAGCCCTTGCGTTTGCCAGGCAAGCACTTATTCTACTGAGCCATCTCCCTGGCAAGAAACCTACCTATTATTTTAAGATTATTTCTTTCTTTTACTGACAAGGAGCCAAATTCCAAACATGAATTTTTTTCTAGACTTAAAAGGTGGCTAGTGTAATGGAACCATTCCTGCTTCTCCACCCTCACTGCAATTTGCACAAATCACTTCTGAATGGTCATTTTAACACTGCCATCTCAAATCACCCTTTGGTAGAATATCTGCTCTTATTCCCAGGTCCTATGTCTCATGAAGGCTGGTTATGTTATCCATCACTAATCCTGTTTCCCTTAACAGATAGAGTCTTCTGGGCTTTTCTCATGTTTTCTTTTCTTTGTTTTTTTTTTTTTTTTAGACAAGTCTTGCTAAGTTAAGCCTGGCTCTGAACTCTCTATGTAGTCTGGGTTAGCCTTGAACTCCCACCTTAGCTTCCTCAGCCTCTCAGTGTTGGTATTACATCATGTGCCACTACACCCAGTTTTTCTCATCTTTGAAATTCACAAACAATAGAGGAAATACTATCCAGCTTGTGCTCAGATTTCCTGAAAGTTTACTTTAAGCTCACAATATTTTTTTCAAAGTTTAAGAACCAAAAGTTAAAACCAAAAAAAGTCACAAGTATCTGATTCCTCCTTTAATACCTATTTTACACAGAAGAACTGATTTATACATAGTATGGAAGAGCATAGTATAACCTATATAAAAAGGGCCATCTATGCTGTTTACTAGTTTGACCATACAGGAGAATATTCATGTATGCTACTTGACACAGAATAGGATAGTCTGCTCTCTGAGAATAAGAACATGTTTTCCTACACTTACCACTATCCCTGAAACAACTCAAATGCAAATGAGATCTTACAGATGCTTTAATGACATCAGCACATTTATGTGAGGGTTAGGAGATGTATCTCAGTGGCAGAACACCCACCTAGTGTTCATGAGCCCCTGGTTTAATCTCCAGCACCACAAAACACATTTTATATGGGTACTTATGTGTCTCAGAATGAGGTGGTCTTCTGTTTTCATTCTGCAGCAGTACAGTCCCAAGAACAAGCTCACAAGGATAGAAGTTCCTTGATCTGCATTACTTAGTACACCAACCAAGGCTTCTGAGCAACCAAAATGTGGCTAGCACAACTGAGGAATTGAGTTAATTTTAACTAATTTTAAGTAGCCATGTGACCAATGTACACTGCACATGACATTACTGAGATGAATATATCACCATCTTAGCTCTAAAACAACTCATGGACTGTATCACGACACTTCTATCAATTATGAAATCTCCCAAAGTTAGCATTTTGCTTGTAAAATCAAAGCTTTCTTCATTACTAACATTGCAGGGTTTCAGTGGGAAGGGCATCCCCCGTGTTTGACTCCTACATGAGGAATTAGCCAGGAAAGTCGTTTGTAGCTCATTCTAAACACTACCAGTACGCAGTGTCTTTGAAATGCCTTTTTTAAGGTAGTGAAACAGAGCAACAGGTATTATCTGCAAAACTTTCAACTAAAAGGTAAAAATCAAACATAAGAAATCTTACTGGGGGCAACCCACTCGGGACTCCCTTCTGTCCCTCTCCGACAGAAGCTTTTCTATCCAATAAAGTTTTTTTCTCAAAAAAAAAAAAAAAAAAAAAATAAATCTTACTGTTGGGCAGGTGAGATAACTCAACAGTCTAAAATGCCTGCTTAGGCAAGCACAGGGACCATGGTTTGATCCCTGGCACCAAATCACCAAATGCCATGCCAGCCCCACTACTGGGGTGGGCTGAGCCAGCCATAAAAAAAAAATAAAAATAAAAAATAAAAAAGTCTTACCCTTACAATGGAAAAATTAGGCAGAAAAATTTTAATCAGCTTTACTCATATATACACACAAAAAAGGGTGGTAGATGAAAGGTAATTTTTTTTTTTTTAATCTTTTTGAGACAGGGTCTCCCTATGCAGTTCAGGCTTGTCTTGAATTCACTTTATAGCCCAGGCTGACATCAAACTCACAAAGATTCTTCTGCCTCAGCCTCCTGAGTGCTGGGATTATAGGCATGTGCCACCACACCTGGCAGAATATGTCTAATTCTATACTTCATATATATTTATATACACCAGGAGTGATATATATGTATCAAATTCTACTTCCCAGACTACCTCACCTTTACATCTGCTCAACTGGTTACCAGAGACCACTTCCTGAATCCATTCCTGGGATATTTCAGTAAAAGTTGCGACACTAATATGCAGGTGGGAATACTTTTTCACTCCTCATTTATTGTGATTTGGGCCATCAGTAAAAGCTGTTTCCAATGGCATCTAAGACTTGTACTCTGTGACTGTCCTTGATAATAAATACTGAATATTACCTGTTGGTATAACTGATTTTGGAAAGATTGAATAGATATTCCAAACTAGTGTCAGCTGAGGCTTTGTTATGGTGCCTGGTTGTTCAGATCAATACTGAGCATCCTGACAAGAGTCTATCTTGGAATCTAGCATATACTAAAATGTGACTTTAGGAAGGAAGGCTGCCTTTAATGATCTTGGGTTTCTTTAGGCTTTCTGAGAGTGCCTAGTGCCTAGATTTGGAATAAAAACTATTCTTTGCTAAATTGGCATTTTCCTTTTGAAGTCACAGGCATATACAAAACTGTCAGAACAAGGAGATTGATCTTTCCCGCTTTCTACTTACTATTGCACTACTGCAACACAATTTTTCCAAAGAGTTAATCTGATGCCATCTGTGCTCAATGTAAAACCTTTCGTTGCCTTCATTAGGGTAGAGATTTAAAAGAATCCAATTTTGACAGTATCATTTCAAGGTCACGCTGATCTGCTTTTGTTTAACTATATAGACCAACCCTTACTTTTTACTCTATGGGTGGGCCTATCTGGCTTTCTTATCTATGGGCTTTGGTGAACCCTTCTCTGTTGGTCAGGGGCACCTCATGGTCTGAAAAATATCCTACTGATGCTTCACAGTTCCACCTACTACTCCCCCAAATTCTTTGATCTCCACACCCCCCAAACAAGCCTCTATCACAGTACTCACCATCCTGCACCACCATTAACACCTAATATCCACTAGTCAGTCACTTTTTTTTTTTTTTTTTTTTTTTTTGGTGCCAGGGATTGAATTCAGGACCTTGCACTTGCCAGGCAGGCACTTTCAGCCATTGAGCTCTATCCCCAGCCCTCAGCCACTCTTTTAACTGGTTCACAGGATAATCTCTTTTAAACTCACAACTCTACAAGGTAGGTAGCATTCTTCAGATGGGAAAACAAGGCTCAAAGAAGCCAGACTACTTCATTATGTAGTTTCTCAATGGAACTTTGGGCTGCTCTGTCTGGGCTCTTACTCTTTACAGTACTCACCTTGAACACAAATCCTATGTTAGACTATGGGTTTCCTGAGGGAGCATGGGAGTGAATGGGTACTAAATGCCTGGTGCAAAATTGGCAAAACAGTTACTATTTGAGATGCTGGCAGTTCCAAGAGATTTGAATTTTGTGACTTCTAGAACTGTGCCCTGAACAAGAAAGGCTCAACACATGATTCCTGGTCTCCTCCCAGGGAAAATAAATCATAAAAAACAGAACAAAACAAAAAAAACCCAACCTTTTTTGATGAAAAGGTCTGACTGAAGAAACAAAAGCCAAGAGCCAAGATACTAAGCAGTTAGGTGAGATCTTTTCCTAGTGCCAAGTGACAGCAGCACACACAAATCTTACAAAGGTAGAAACATGACTGCATCAAAATACACTAACTTACTTTTACCTATTTAGTAGCGCGTTTGTAGTACAGAATTATTACATTCATTGTGGGGAACTGATACACGCACACATTTCAACTCCAACTTAATTCACTGTTGATGACAAAGAAAAGAGCTCAAGGCATGTCCACCTTTTGGTTTCCTGGCTTAACTATTTTTAAGGTAGGGCAGGTTTGTAATATATATACATACCACATATCACGTTACCAGAAAAAAACTTAGGCCTACATTGGACCTAAAATGTATTTTGTTAAAAAAAGATATTGTAACAGCTACTTTATCTTTTTCATGTCAGGTTTTCACTCTGCAGCACAGGGAGCTGGCCTTGAACTTACGACCCTCTAGTCTGTGCCTCCCGGCTTCTGGGATTTACAGGTGTGCACCACTATGCTTGGCTAATGACTATAAATTGATACGCATCTTTTTCTGGGTACCTTCAAACACGTCCGGCCTTAAGTTATCAAGCTGTTTTACAAAGAGTAACCTAAGAGCCAATAAGGATAGGTACATAGGCCGATAGCTACATGGTTGCAACCCTAGCCTACAATGTCACAAAGCTCTACCCACGGCATTAAGCGCCTCAGAGTTTAAAGCAGCAGTAGCCAGAAGCCTTTAACCTGCCCAGACTCCCTTCCTATTCCCGCTCGCAGGCAGACAGGGCTGTGCAGAAGCTGTGTCCGGCCTCTAAGCCCTCAGCCAGGCACAGGACCCACACACGTGTGTCACCTCGCCTTCGACCCGCGGCCCGGCTGGGCCTCCCGTTGGCAGCCAGCTGTCCCAAGTCCGCGCGGGACTTGGGCGGACTCACCGCTCGGCGCCGGACTGCAGCGCCCGCGCGGGGCGCCGCTGCCCACTTCCTCCTCCGCCGCCGCCACCGCCACCGCGCGCGCGCCCAACCCTCCGCCCCGCGCGCTCCCGCCCGGCCCGCGCCGCGCCTCCAACTCCGTCCCCGTAGCCGCCCGCCACGTGCGACGCCCCGCGGAGGCCCGGCTGCGCAGGTGCCCGCGTCTCGGCGCCCCGGGCCCTCCCTGAGCCCGCGCTCACTGAACATCCCGGGCGGCTCCCGCTCCCGTCGCCGCCGCCCGCTGCAGGGCCTCGCCCCGCGGCCACTAGCCAGGCCTCCACGCTCCTCGCCCCGCCGCACCCGCGGCTCTCGGCGGTCGCCCCATGACCGCCTGACAGAGGGGCGCGCCGGCTGGGCCGCAGACGCCAACGCCGCGGCCAGGCGCACTCGGCGCTCGGCTG